>QVNV01005792.1:0-91790 GCA_014825455.1 Pseudomyrmex pallidus | reverse complement strand
AAAACATCCTGCAACCGGCTCTTATGACCGTATCAATATATTCATTAGTTTTAAAAACGCATGAGCCTAAGAACACGTTTCTTTATTAACTGTTAAATAAATTTTTGTTTCTGCAGAGAGATCGAATGTGGAACAAACTTTTAGCCGATGCACGTGACCGTGGTGTTATATGTAAAATTAATGCCAATGCAACACCAGCCAATATTAAACAATTTATCGTTAAATAAAAGAAACTATTTATGTATTTAATGTGGAAGATAATTTAAAAATTCAGTATATTGTGTTGCGAGAATGGCTGGATCTTTTTTGTATATTTTGTAAATATTAAGTTCAACGTACTCTCTTCTAAGAAATGTATTATAAGATTTTTGATGAATATATTTGTTTATGTTGCATAAAGATCTCTTATTTCAGTTTTCTCTCGAGTTCATCTCTCTGCGTTCATCTTGACGAAGTCCCATCCCGCAACGCATACCGGATGTACGAAACGCAGTGCGCTTAAGTGCGCATTTTGCTTTGGCAGCCTCATTTGTCTTACAATTGTCTTCGGAAATCGATAAATGGTAAATAGTGTTAGTGTGACTTTTTGAGTTAACAGATGCGGCCAATTCTCTGTAAATTGGACTCGCGATTTCACAGCAGAGTTTTCCCGCACGAGAGTAATATTACTGATTTTAATTTGTTTTTTAAAACTCAAAAATGTGTTCAATATATGAGTATTAGAATTTTTGCCTTAACGTATTTATATTTTATAATAAGATAAACACATGTTTGCATTACGATTACATTATGATTCTGTATATATGTATGCGCATCAGTAGCTGATAATGTCCTACTATGTAGACGCCCTCTACCTCAACATGTATCGAATGCTTTGTATCTGCGGTGATAAGCGCATTTGTTCGATCAATCGTCAATTATCGACTAAATCGCCATGTATATACTATGTATACATATAAACATATATACATATATACATATACATATATATATACATATATATATACATATATATGTATATACATATATATGCATTATGCAGTATTAAGAAAAAATGCAATAAAATATATAATTTTTTTTACTATTTTCTATAAATAATTCCGCTAATTAAAATAGACTATGTTTGATACTTGAAATAGTACTTAGAACTTGAACTAGTATTAATTTTGAAAGGTTGTTAAAAATAAATTAAAATGATATATTAACATCTTAAGAATTATTATATATACATATTGTATATATGAAATAAAAGTGATAGATTACATTAAAAAAACATGTGCTAAACAAAACTACTGATTTAATTGTTTCAATTATTATATGAAAAAGTGTCTGAATTTTTTGTGAAAATTTTTATTTACCGAGCAGTTTATAAAAAGTTTCAGAAGAGTGTGGCGATTTGGAACGCGATAATTCAAGTCATCGAACATATATTTGTGTAAATATACATAATTTTAGAAATGCACCATAGTATTGTCACGTTAAAGTAACGATGCGTTCGCGCATGTAATCTGCTCTCACTGACTAACAAGTGTCTCATTTGTTATTTGTCGATGAATATTCACAAATCCGACTATTATACAATTACACTATCTGGCGATTTATGTAACTTTCTTCATCAGCGTGTTATTAATGTTGATAATGTTGTTACCCCACACAGACATAACGTCCATTAGACGTCTAATGGACGCCCATAACTCCATGTGACGTTCTAATGAACATCTAATGGAGGTCTGTGTAGAGAATGTTTTGTTCCGTGTGGGGATTACGGATGATTTGTTGCGCGAACTGTTCCTCCCAAGTCTATTATTAATTTCACGGTGTCGAAGATACAAGAGAGAAGACACTGATCTCTATTACACTTAAATCGACGTCTCTCGTAGAAATCTCGGTCCTAAATTAAGGACAAACATCATCCGGACGCGGCGCGGCGCAGAGCGGCGGCGTGAAGTCTCTCGTCTCTTTTCCGACGAGATAAACGCGTTTCCGCGTGCACATTTCGTTGTAGAAATCACGTCTCTATGTCAAACAGTCGAAATGTTTCGATGATGTTCGAACAACGACGATTTGTTTTCCAGTTCACGCACTTGCTCGATTTGATCTGACTGTTGTTTAATGCTCGCAGAAAACAAAGAAGAAAAACGAGAATTATCGAATCAATTATTCCAAAATGTTTTTTTAAATACGAATCTGCTGACATTATATTAATACAGCACGCTGTACACTCGCACGCTCGCACGTTTTGGGTTCGGCGTTTCTATTCCTGGAGCGGGCCGACTCCTCGTCTCCGGCTCGGAGGTGCCGTGCCCCGGCTAAAGAGCGAAGCCAGTGCGAGCGAGTCTGCCCGCGCGCGGAGAATCGGGAGCGCGTGTTACACACGGGGCGTGCGACGAGCGTGCGGGTGCGTGTGTGCTTCGGAAGTGGCCGTTGGAAGATGTGCGTGCGCGTGCAACGAAATCGGAAGCGTGTACGACGACAGGACGCCAGGAACGCACGCCGACGAACACAAGTCGACGTGACCGCGCGACCGCGATTTTTCGCAATCTCTCTGATCTCGTTTTTACTGCCTATCTACGTCGTCTCTTCTCAAAATCCGCCGTCGATTGGCAGACGAGCGCGTTCTTTCTTCATCCGCGACTTCTCGACCCCCTCGCTTGCGAACTGATGAAGGAGAATGCCGGAACAGTCGGCATGATCATCTTCGGCGCGAGCGCGAAATTCCGGCGTCGCGAAACTCCTCCAAAACTTTTGGAGGCGAGGAAACTTTCGGACCAAAAGAGCGCGAATCGAGTTGTGTCTCCTCTCGAACTTCACGCCACCCCTACACGCGCGCAAGTGGTGAGACCGTCGATCGGGGGCGAATGATGTGACACGCGCGCGAGTGACACAAACATGAGAACGCCAAGGTTGATTTTCCGCTTTCCTCTCTCGTTCTCTCCGATTGAGCTTCACCGGAGTACGTAGGATCCTCCTCTTTTGCCGCAGAGAAAACTTGCACGCGCACGAGATCCGCACCAGGAACGAAATATGTGCATATCCGCTCTTTGTGTAAAGAAACACCGAATTATGTTGCAGACTTTATGCAACAGCACCCCTTATTATAACACGCGCTTTATAAATCGCTGTTATCATCATTCGTGTCACGTCGCGTGTACACACGAACGACGACTATAATAAATTCGGGATGAAATTGTCGCGCTAGCTTCGGTGGCTATTTGTTACGCGAGACACTTCGAAATCCATCGTATTCGAAATATGATACTGAATGTAAAACATTTTCTGTAGTCTAAATTTTGAAACTGTGATAAATCGTAGTCTCTCGGAGCTTTAGAGAAAATGGAAACAAAACACTGACGATTGACAATTCGACGCGGGAAGCGCGCGTTTTCGCGTATCATCTGCGAGCGATAAAAAAAAAATTGTACTTGTTTAAAGTACAATTATTTAAGTTGGTAAATTTCTATATATAGATTTTTTCTCTCCCCCAATCACACACCGATCACTGCTTCAGATATTTTCGGAAGACTTCTGTTGTCGAGATGATTACTCGAGATGCATTGCTCGCGACGAGGCGCTTGGTAATTTCAACAAGCGCGGTCTCATCTCGCGGTCGAGTTCCGTATGTTCAGAGTCATGAGTTATGAGTTTCGAGTATGTTTAGAGCGGTCAAAAAAAAAAAGTCTCTCTTGGATTCCTATGTTTAGATTACCGGACTCCTTTTACGAGAGCGAGACTACCGACGGTAGTGGTATTTTGAGAGAAAGCGCGCGAAAATGAGTGATTTTTTTTTCTATTCCCGTATATGATTTGTGACGTGTATATCGAGAGAGAGTAAACTTTGCTCTTTGCGGCGATCAAATGCGCTCGAGGAGGAGACCAACGGATTGCAATTGGGTTTTCACGTGATCTTTTAAAGTTATTCTCTCGACGTTTATAACAGACGTAGTGAAAGGAAGCAACAGAAATGATATTATTTATTGCTTATGCAACGAGAATCTTCATAAAAACGTAATTGGCATGAATGAGTAGCTCAGGAAAAGCTACTATGTAACAAGTATTATCAATTTTTTTATAGAGTATTATCTCTAATAATACTCTATAAAAAAATTGATACAATAATGTTGTTGAATGCTAATGTTATTGAAACTTAAAAAAGTGATGCATAAGGAAAACCGCGGTTTTAAAATTATTTCAATCTCTTTTTTTCTCCGATATAATAATTAGCTGTTTTGTAGAAGTTCGAACGACATGTGACATTCACAACAAGTTCTATTTCGTAATCGCGAATATCTTGATTTGCACGCTGCAGACACGACGGTGACGTATTGATCTGATCTTAATCAAATAACGCTAGCCGTGTTTTATTTAAAGCGTGCGTCTAATGCGTTTACTACAAACGCCGTCTAATTTACGAAGCTCGCTTACGAGATCGAGCATGAACGTTCCATATATATATTGGCGTTATTCGCTGCGATCGTCCATTATTTATCAACGGTGATATATTACTTCCGTCGCTTTTCGTGTTTTCTCTTTAGCAAATATCCGAGATATTGGTTATACACTGTTATATACAATTCACCTCCAATTATTCAACTTGACTTATTATAAAAAAGTATCGCGAATCGCTCACAAAATATCCCGGACAATATACTTTTTAAACTATCGCGCGCATATTTTCGTGCGCGCGCGAAACTATGAGATATTGAATTCATTCAATTGCTTCGGCCGCACGCACGACCATCTCTTAGCGACACAACTTGTTGGCGAAAAAAAAAATTATTACTCTTTGTTAAAACAAATTACTTTTATGCAACTTGTTTAAAATTATTTAAATTTCTCACGATGTTTCTAATCACTGCGTGGCGATAGTAAATATTTTCTCAAACGCTTTTGCAGAAAATTTCGCTAAAAAGTTTAGCGGATAAAAATCTGGCGGAGTAAAACGCCGACAATACGTACGTAAGAAACGCGTATATGTGCACATTTATGTATATACGATTATAGTACTTTCCTAGGAGTATTACTGCAATGGGCATCTTAAAAGTACACAAGTCGGAATGGCATTGCGTTACACAGTCTTGCGCTTAAATCCCAAACTGTAAAGAACGCGCGGATAATAAACATTCCGAATGATCTTGGAAAAACATGAAGGAGGAGCGGATCGTATTAAAGTATGATTTATAGATGGGATCATCATACGCGTTACGGTTGCGCGTCCCGATTAAATATTCTCGGAAATTATTCGACTCGGAAATATTTGCGCTTATCCCGACCACGCGTCAAAGTTGATTCATTAATTTGCTTATTTTTTCTTCTTATTAAGTTTTTTTTTGAATGCGCGCGATATCTCATCCCGATCGGTATATATTGACTCTCCGATGTGAATCCGTTCGTAAGAGCAATCAAATCGGAGAAGAAACGCTTATCCTCCGTCGTCCAGGTATTTGCCTCTCGTACCTTGCCTTCTCGCCGAGAGAACAGACTCGCTCGACTTTGCTTGTGGCAAAGTGCAGTCGCATACACGTAAATGCTAAAATAGAATAGCGCGCAGAACGTCAAGCAGAATTTTACTACAGGCCTCCTAATTTCTTGCCTTTAGTCCGGCTTGATTTTCGAGCCGCGCGATTCGGCACGCGGCGCGAGCGTTGCAACGCGAGATGTATGTGGAGCTCGTATCGAAGCGGGTGTTTTGCCTTTGAAGTGGCTGGCGCGTTAATTGCCACGGAGTATTCGATCGTTTTGCCTTGCCGAGCTGCCTTGCCGGCTCGTGGCATTAATGGGGTTCTCGGAGGGAGAGGGTCAGGAAAAAAAAAAGTAAAAATGACGAGTGACCCCTCGCGTGTCGGTTATAAATAAAGCGGGGCCTCCTCTCGAGCATTTCGCAATCTCCCGTACGTACCTCGTTGTGTATATCCGCCACTTGTCTCAATCTCTCTTCTCGTATCATTTGCGATATTCTTTATCGCTCGGTCGCATCTGGAAAAGGTTTCATCCGCCGAGCGAGCGTAGTATTTATGCCGCGCTTGCCGCTCATTTTTGAGCGGAGGAGTCAAATAAGAAAGACGCGACTGCGGATATCCGCTTCGGGGACGACGCTAATATTCAAGATTTAACATGATCCGCGCGCGTACTCCCATCGCTGCGCGCGAGATCAAACAGGAAATTAGCAGTCATAAGCGCCAGGACGAAAAGACGATAAATTGATATTGGAATTTATCTTAATATCTTTCTCTCTTAAAAAAAGAAACGCGAAGGAAGACAAGATATTATATACTCTTAGATGTATCATTTACGTTTATTCATATATTATTTTTTTATATATTTATATGTTTACTTTTCTGTGTGATATAATTTTAATATATATTTTTACAGAATGATTCTCACGTTTTTCAAAATAATTTATTTTATACTCACTCTCTCTCTTTCTTTTGAAAGAAAAAAGAAGCACGTGACGTTGTGTCTTTAAGACGTAAGAAGAATTACACGCCGTGAAATATCGAATTTACATTTAGCTTCCGAAAGCCTCGTTAATGTCAAACATAGACCGTTCCTCTATGTTTTGTAGCATTTGATAATTTTGGCACGTTCAACACACACACACGCATACACGCACGCACGCACGCATACACACACACACGTTTTCCAATTCCATTCCACAGCCGATCCGTTAAAACATCGGCAAAACGTCCACGCGAGCAAGCGCGGAAACAAGTGTAAAATGTTTTATTTCCCTAAAAACGTTTCAACTCTAAAATGGTTACAGCGAGCGCATCCTGTCCTGGCACAGGCCCAAATACCACAAGTTTGCCGAGTCAAAGGAAACCCTTATACTTTCGTAACGTCGAACAAAGAAATACCGGGGAGAGGAGTGAGTAACAAATATATATGCGCATTTCTTGGCTAAAGAAATTACTTACTCCCGCGGATATATAAGTAAAGAGTAGTTTCCAAGTTTAGCGTCGCACATATATGTACACGTGACAATTCTGTCGATCTCACACAAAATTCGCGGAACGACATTTTATCTCGAAACTCGGCGCGCACTTGATCTCGAAATTGCTCCCAAAGTCATACCCCCCCGTAAACATAATATAATGCAAACTTACTAGAGAGCGCGCAATTAAATTTTTTTCTTCGCGATCACAACTCGCGCCGTTTTCCAATTAGACTCGGATTATTTAGGAAAAGCGCAGCAAAATTAAAATTCTCTCACTAGCGGTAAATGCAAAAATTTGTTGCGTAATACATTCAGTTTTTTTTTTATAAGACAAACAGAGATGATAAACGAGCGTCTGTTTAAATATAGAGAAATTTTCCCTTTTACAAAGAGGCACACAGTCTTTCCGCGATGTGATCAATTTAATTAGACTTCCGGTCTTAGAAGAGGCAGAAAGCCTCTCGTCAATGCGATGAGTCGCGACGGGTATTTTCGTGCGCTTTCTCCGAAATTTTCCGCGCAAGAGAGACACGTCACAGTCCGTTCTTTCTTTGAAGGATGATGCTACCGAATTGGACGATGACAGCCTTGGAATTTCGATATGCAGTAATGTCAAGTCTGCTTTCAAAACAGAGTGGTAGGAAAGGTGAGAAATTTACGTTGACTTTATTGCGATATTAAAAAAAAAAAAAAAAAAACATAAGAGACGGGAGGCGCGAAACATGCACGAGAGAACTCGAGAGAGCAAAGCGCATCGCGAAGAGTTTTCGCTCGGAGTTCGGAACGTCTGACGAAAATAATCGCAGCGGAGAATTTTTTTTGGTAACTTTCATAAAGGCCCTCGTAAATATTTAAAATCCGCGTGATCGCGTGCGCGAATGAAGCATCTTGTAATTTACGTACAGAATGTAGAACATAAAATAAGAATCTGAAAACAAATTTTTCTCTTCAGAATATCAAATGGAGGATCGAGGCACGGAGGCGAAACATTTTAAGATTTCACATTTCGCCACCTTATTCTTCGAAACAAACTCGCGAATATCGTCGCGGTTGCTCGCTAACGAGGTCACTGAGATATTCGTGTATTTGAGAGCAAATATATTGTGAGGATTACAATATATAATCGTGATTAAGAGAAAAATGCGCGAGGGAATTAGTGTCAACAGGACAGAACACATTGCTCGAAAAGGAATTTCTGTTAATGCCGATCGCACGTGACTCGACGTGGAGATAGAAAAAAGAAATCGGTTCGATGAAATGGAATAAATGTGACGGAAAGGAAGATAAGTTATTATTTTTTTTTTTTTTTGCGAGAAAGGGAATAAGTGTTCAGTTACATCGTCCAGAAAACTGAACGACGAGAAAATGACAATTACTTAAGAAAACGGTTTTATAGAAATAAGAAAGAAGACTCGAAGTGACGTGTATACAGAGAAAATGGTTTTCCTAGATTCTAATCGGCTAAAGTAGTTCGAAGAAGTTATTGCCAAAACAAGTGGTATATTTTTTCGACGATACAAAGAACAATTTCTCTCTTTCTCTCTCTTATTTCTCTCGCAAAAGCAGAAACGACGGCAAAGACAATGATCAAAGAGGACGAGGAAGTGAAGTTCGAGTGAAGTGAATTTTTTTTTTTTTCCGGAAACTCACGGAGAAACGTAGACTAAACAGGAAAAGTATTACGTTTAGCATAGTTTTTCTTTTTTTTTTTTTTTTCAAGCAAGATTCTCGCGTCTTTTGAAATCTCGAAAGTGAAAAGTAGAGAAGTTGCGACTGTGCGTGTTACAAAACCCGACATTTCAAAATCCGGAAGCTCCGTGGAAGATGTGAGGAAGAAGAAAAAGAAACGGCGCGAGGTTATTCCTGGTTTCCTGGAGGACGTTGTTCAGGAAATCGCCGTTTCACGATCGCCGTTTTTCGATCTTGCATTGTTTGGTGGCAAGATGCTGGACATATTTCGCGGTCTGAAGAGCCTTATAAAAATCTCGCACATTCACATCGACAGCGCCGTGTTCCGCTTGCATTACAGCCTCACTGTGATTCTGCTGATAGCGTTTTCGCTTATCGTCACCACTCGTCAATACGTGGGCAACCCTATCGATTGCATTCATAGCAAAGATCTGCCCGAGGACGTGCTGAACACCTATTGCTGGATACACAGCACGTACACGATCATTTCGGCGTATCACAAGAAAGAAGGTGTGGAAGTGCCTTTTCCCGGCGTCGACAATTCCAGGTCGTATACTGACGCCGAAAGGAAGGAGTATCGATACTATCAGTGGGTCTGTTTCATGCTGTTTTTGCAGGTATCGATCGCTCGTTAACGCATTTTTCACGTGTGTGTGTGTTTTTTTGTTCCGTTAATTTCTTGCGTGTTTCTGAGCGCTTATTCATTTCAACCGTTTGGTAATTTATAGTGTGTTAAATGCATGCGCGAAACATCACACAGAGAGAGAAATTATTACGTTATTACATATAATATATGTATCTAATATTGTTGTTGTTATATACGTTATACCGCACGCGTGACTTTAATTTATTCCTTCTTGGAACTGCGTCAATTAAACAGAAGGGAGAACATTAAGCAAGCCACGTTTAGTATCAGACGTGCATAAAACGTGCATCGTGCTCTTAGAGTTGCACTTTCTCGCGAGCGTTTCCCGCTCGTCCATCAGCAATCGTTCTCGCCAACGACCTACACGTTCGCGAAGGCTTGCATCTAGTCCATTGCCAAGAAAGAAACCTTAAACATAACAATGCACTAAACTTTGTCATTGAGAGTTACTCATATGGTTCGTAGCCTTGACGCCTTAGTTTGATTAGACTCTCTCGGTTTGCTTCATCCCATCAACCTCAGACAAGTTAAATAATAATCCGCTTATTAATCTGAATAACAACTTTCAAAACGCAAGATATAGAGTAGAGCTGACGTCGTTATGCATAAATTTACATAATTACATGTCTCTTGCATATATACATATTTTATCAGTAGATGTAATATGTACAAGGTGTCTGAAAAATTTTGACAAAATCGATGATAAATTGAGTCAATCTGAACCGAAAAGTTCGTGCGCCATTTTGCAAAATTCGCGATATTGAGTTTATTAATTAATGTGAGCCAACGAACGTGCGATCCGGACTCTGTAGACGCGTGTATGTGATTGTCAGTTGTCAAAGAAAAATGTCTTGCGCAATGTTTTAGCAACGAGGAGCCGTGACACTTCTTGCGATCAGCTGATTTTTACGGCGATACAATTGAAAATCATATGTGCCTACAAGTCCGGATCATCGCTCATTGGCTCACATTAATTAATTACTAACTCGATGTATAAGTACTGCGAACTTTGCAAAATGACAAATGACTTTTTGGTTCGGATTGACCGAATCTATCTTCAGTTTTGTCAAAATTTTTTCAGACATTCCACATTTTTTTTTATAAGCACATTTTCTATGAGCAACTTACTAGTCTGTTCGTATAAACTTTCATTGTGCTTGCTGTTATCTATCATGACTGATAATTTCAGATTAAGATAGATGTTATGGTTTAGAAAGTTTTTAAGGCAAAAACGAGTTAATGGTACGGGGCGACGTACACCTAAAATAACGAATCCATAGTATTTTCCTTGTGCTCTCCGCGTTTCTTTCATGCATTGATGTCTCAAAATAAACGCAGTCCACGACACACAGTCAACGTATGTATCTCTCTCTCTACAAAAGTTCTCTTTCTATTTCCCTCCTCCTTGTTATACCGGTTTTTTCGCTTGGCGTCTCAAAACAAACTATATAGTTTACAGCGAGTACTCGCCGCCTTTTTATATTTTTGCTGATGTATTTCCTTGCATTTCTATTATTATCGTTGAGCTAATTTCGTTACTCGACGAACAATGACTTTCGATCCCGCTCGCAAATGTTTTATACTTGCTATTATTATTTTTTCTTATCGTTTGAAATTGTGGACCCCGCGTTATTACTTTGAGTATTCAAACAATAAACACATTTTTCACTTTTGTTACAAATTTTAGGAAATTCAAAAAAAAAAAAAAAAGAAAAGTTGAAAATGTATATTGTATGAAAAAGTGCTTTTTATGTGCTTCTCATTCGCGATGTGCAATTAGATCGATGGGCTTACTGAAATCCATCGCACTCACAGTGCTGCAACTATATATTGCCTCTTGTAACGTAAAACGTGGAAAGAAAGTTTAAGAATTATGTCAATTGGTTTTTTTTTTTTTTTATTTCACGCTTAAACTGATATATTTTTACATATTTTTCTTTCAACATCTCAATATGCAACTGTATGATTTTAATGGTGCTTTAAAGTTTATAGTGTGTAACTCGAATATATTTTACGATCTGTAGCGCTATAAACGTGTGCGTCATTATAGAGTCAATATGATGTACTTTATAGCACATTATAATTTATTTCTTTATTGAGTTTGATACATATACACGAAGTGCTTTCGAATGTTATATGTGCGCACAATATCATTTTTAATATTAAACAGATAAATTTTTATTATTTAATTAAATATTAAATTATTAAGACACGATCCAATCGGCCGGATGGATGTGCAAGTATATATTTTTTTTAACGCGCAAATTAATATACATGGAGATTCGACTTAAATTCAATTCAAATTAACTTCAATTCGAAAAATTTTATTGTTAAAGTTTATTAACCTGTTTCGAATTTTAAAATATCAAAAAAAAAACGAGAGAATCAAAAGCTCTTTTTATTATTATTGGTTATCGGGGATTAGTGCTCGCTGTAAACGTAATATGTGCCATGTCAAAGCGGCACGTCAGATTGCGGATAATACACTTTCAGATACAGTTTTGTCGATCATCCCTTCGCTGAGAATGTCGACCCAATACGCAATATAGACTTGCTTGCAAGATAATATCAGTTATGTGTTTAGCATCGAGGTCAAGAGATACCTCTCAAGTCCGGCCAGTCTTCTGACAGCTTGCATCCGAGTCTCACGTGTATATTTCCTTCCCGATTCTATTTATCGTCTCTACAATTGTTTTTCCTCTGTGATTTTCTACTTCGTTGAAAAAAAACTTTTTCGATTCGATTTTACACAAACGTTTGTCGCAAGAAGAAGCGAATATCTCGTCGGATACACGTGACGAACGTGTGTGTTAAATATTAGTCAGATGAAAAGAGATGATGTACGTGGTGTGTCTCGCAAGTGTGTGCACGCAATTTTCGTAAGATACACGTGTACATTAAGCACGTGTATTTTTGTTTATAAATAAACACGCAATTTGTTATTACACAAAACAATTTCGAGAATCGATTTTGATCAGATGTACAGAAGAAGCGTGGCAGAAAACATTGTGTCGCGACACATTTCAAGAATCGAGACATAGTCGAGCGCGTTGAGGAAGACAATTCGAGAAACTTCATGCGTGAAGGAAGAAAAACGTACATCGAGATATCTCTGAAAAGAGGTGAGAAAAGAAAATAAGAAAAAGATCGGAAGAAGCGACAGAAGTAAACGAAGGGAGAAGAAGCCAGACAACTAAACAGTGTCGTGTGGTTTTTACGACAGTTTGTTTGTTCAAAATGTGCACGACACGTCCACTCTGTTTTCAGCCCAATTCGAAACTCGCATGTGGCTCGATGAGAACTATACGGGTGGTCTGCGCGGATGAAAGTTTTTCGATATAACAAATTGTACTTTTTTTTCTACAGCCTTTACTTTTTATTGTTACAAAATTATAATTGTATAAATATCTAATCGTTTCTTAATGGAATAAAATCAAGAGTTGTGGAATTATCGAACGAACTTCGTCTCCGCAACTATAAAATCCTCAACACAAAAATTGTGAATAAACTTGTAAAAGGAAGAAATACATTTTTGTCGCAATTATCTGGAATTTGCATCCACAAGAACAACGGAAAGAAAATAATACTGTAACCGGAAGATATTGAGAAATAATTTAATATCGTTATTGAAATCAAATATTTGGTCTCGATTTTTCTCATAACATGCCGCTGATGCTGAAAATGATCGATTTGTTTGGTTCGATTCGATCGCTCTTCAAGGTGCACCGGATTGCCGAGGATTCGATGATATTTCGTCTGCATTATCAAGCCACGGTGGCGGTACTGCTAGCCGGCTGTCTCACCCTCGCTTGCAAAAGTATCTCCGGCTCGCCGATACACTGCGATGCACCCGGCTCGGTGGACAAGGTCGTGCTAGAGACCTTCTGCTGGCTTCACACCACGTACAGCATGGTGCGCGCGTTCAACATGAGCATCGGTCAGGCCGTGCCCTACCCGGGGGTGTCGAACAGCAAGAACGAAGGGTTGCACGGCCACGCGCCCCATCCGCTGGTCAAACAACACAAATACTACCAATGGGTTATCTTCCTTTTGCTATTGCAAGTAAGAAGCGACGCGTCATCTTCTAATTTATATATTATTAAACATTATCGAAAGAGATTGTATAACGTTCGAATGTGTGTGCGCGCCTTGTTTCAAATTGAAACAGTCTGGAGAAAAATTGCAGGTTCACAGAATAAGAGCGCGAAGGGAAGTTGTGTGCCTACGCAGCTGCAGCGATTGCGTGCGATTCGTTTATCCGTGATTGATAATCCTTGTTCGTAATGTCAATTTATAAATAGATAGTCATGTTCCTTTAAAATGCATACGTACCTTCGACGCTATCTTCGATCTATACCTCCGCCTCTCGAGCATTCGTCTTCTCTCTCTCTCGCGCTCTCTTTCTCAACCCTTTATCCTCTATTTATATATATATCTAAAGTTCGCGCAACTTTCACGATTTTTGATTAATCGCGCATCCACCTTTTATTTTGCAACTGATTACCAGTGTGTCCGGATATGTTTTCCGAATATTTTGACATAAATCATTCATTATACGTACATTACTGCGTTAGCTAGTGACAGTATAAAAAAATTAGTATTTAATTAAACAAAAAAGAATTAAAAAAATAAATAACACACAGAAATAAATGTATTAAATGTATCATGCATAAATCTATATTGTTCTCTCTCTCTTTTGAAAACGATTTCTCTTGTGTATTGTTCACACCATTTTACGTGTTTGATTGACGCATAAGTTACGCACATTTGTAAGTAAATACGTTTACAACTAATCGAAAGCTGTCTCCTATTGTGTGTTTATTTTTACTCGGGTTAAAAGCAGCTGCCACACTCCTTTGTTCGCTTTGTTCTCCTTACCTCATACTCTCGAAGCTTTATCACCGTGTTTAGCTAAATTTATTCGAAGCTAACGTGACACGTTGCGTTTCACGCGTCGACCACGAATAGCGCGAACCGTGTGCGCGATTCGTTCCTTTCAAACAGTTATTATTCACTTTACGTATAAAGTATATAATTACGTGCGTACGTGCGTGTGTGTTAGGCAATCCCGCTAAAAATTGCCACGTATACATTTCTGTATATTTATACTTGCTCTTGCTTTTTGTCTCGCGCTTTTAATTTTGAACAACAAGACCGTATAATTCCCAACAATTGTAAAGAACAACGTTGACAAATATAACATAAGGCCTTTCGTGCGTAATCGCTGTCTTATTGAAACAGAAGATATATGTAAATAAGAAAAATATGAGGATATATTTTTGTACGTCTGTGCGTCTCTTCCTGTTTTATTGAGACAGAGACAAAAGATATGCATACATATGTAAATTTATATTTTTACATATTGTTGTTCGGTATCAAAGATTTGCAAAAAGAATCGCCGTTTAATGCTTAACTTATAATTACAAATTACATTAAAAATTGTATTAAAAATTACAATTTGTCACTCTTGTCACGATCTCAACATTCAATTGTGTGTGGCACTGCAAAATATACATAATATACGAAGAAAACATACCTATCTAGACTCAGATGACGAAAATAATCGCGAGTCAATTGACTCGGAGCAATGTATTAGAATTTCCGAAGCGATGTCAATGCACTTATTAAGACTACGATGCGGGAGTAAAACCCTTTCTCATGGTATATAAAGCTTTCTGGCTTATCGCCAGGGGTCTCGGATCGTTTGCTTGGCGTAGTATACGATCGAATATAGAGATACGTGTGTATACGCGCGCGACGTGTGCTCCCTTACGATGTGTGCTGGCGAGAGTTCAGAAAATTCGAAGCAAATTGCAATTTGCGGAGGGTGACATAGACTCGGATAATTCTTAATGAAAGTAGGCGGTGCTCTTCGCAAAGTGTGTCGGAACTTAAATGGGTTTCTGTAACGCACGTTTTGCTTACGTACGAGTATACGCATTGTTTCTTAGAAATGCAGAAACAGCACATTATCTTTGGCTTGATGACAAACATTTTCATCTAACCCGCGCGACAATAAAACTTTTATCGCGCAAGAGAATAGTTTCGACAATTTTATACGCGAGTATTTTACCATTTCGTAATATGTTGCGTTTTATTTAACTTTTGTGTTTACGAAATCACACGCACAAAAACGCCAAAATAAATTTTGCAAAAATTTCCTACCAATGAAGTAAAATCTTGCAGATCGAATGAGAAAACATAATCATGTTCACTTAGCATTTACGTAACAGTTTTTTTATTTTTTTTTATATACATGTTTATGTATTAGCAATTCTTCAGAATAGGTGACCTAAAACTTTGCTCTTGCTTTTTCTCTTGATAAGAAACGAAGAAACATAAAACAAACTTGCGTGTCGGACCGATTGTGCGACGATTTACAGCTTTTAGCATTATCGCGAGACCACATCTGCATGCAAAGAGCGAAGGAACACGTTTGAGCGCGAAAATAGATCTGTTCGCTTCTTCTCTCTCTCTCTCTCTCTCTCTCTCTCTCTCTCTCTCTCTCTCTCTCTCTCTTCTCTCCAGGCAGGGTCGAATGGAACCTTATTTCATGTGCCCAGCTGAGGAGAGAAAGAGTGAGCATTTTGTATATCTTCTTCCTAATATTGAAACTCTTTCGTACCTTGTACTTATTCATAACGTCATAAAATATGTACGGTGTGTAACGTTATCCAAACGTAGTAATGTAATAATGCGTGCACAATATCGATGAAAAAACGGCGATTCGCAAAGTAATTGAATCTCGTTGTAAAAAATACTAATCCTCCGTCGAAAGGAGGTGTGGCTTTAGCAATTTTTTACAAGTAAAAATTTATACAAAGGAGATCTCTTGTATACGCGCGTCGCATTGTTTTAATGGTTTTAATCAACAGCGTAGGGCAAGAGCACAATAACGATAACTCGTTTCGCAAATAACATAGCGTTGCTACGTTATACGTAAGTAGATCCGCCCCTTCATAGATCTCTTTCTTTCTTTCTCTCTCTCTCTCTCTCTCTTTTTTTCTTTCTCTCTCTCCGTAATATATCAAGTACCGGCCGATTCGCTGGTATTTATTCACTCAGCGCTTTGCTTGCAGGCGATTCTCTTCTATACTCCGCGGTGGCTCTGGAAGGGGTGGGAGGGTGGCAAGATTCATGCTCTTATGATGGATCTCGATATCGGGCTCTGCTCCGAGGTGGAGAAAAAGCAGAAAAAGAAAATGCTGCTCGACTACCTTTGGGAGAACCTTCGCTTTCACAATTGGTGGGCTTACAGGTATTACCTGTGCGAGGTCCTCGCGCTGCTAAATGTGATCGGTGAGTAGTCAATTTTCTATCTTTCTTATTTTGTCCGCGCCGAAATTAATTCGTCACCAATGTTCGGCTTGCTCGATCCGATCGTCAACGAGTATGATCGTCAACGTTACGTAATTTTGAAGCTCGCAGATCTCTCCGTTACGCAGCGAAATATTATCGCGCTTACAATCGATACACAAGTTAATTAGAATACACTTAGTAGAAAAAAAAAAAATACTCGAAGAGTAGTTCATTTTTCCACATATTTCCATTTATATTTCTTAATAACATCAACTTCATAATAAACAAATTTTCATTACTTCTTAATTATTTCATTATTTCTTAAAATAAAACGTGAATGTTATAATATATATTGTACTTAATTACACTTCTATGCGTGATTGTAATATATATTTAATTAATGCATTACAAGGCCGGTTCTTTGATATGCATATTAAATAATCGTATTGAACAATAAAATGCTTAATAACGAAAGTAAATTAACTTCATATTGGTTCATTATTGATCTACGCGCAATCAGTACATGTATACACGTAAGTAAGAAAAACATATAATGAATAACGAATGAATGAAACGATTCACGCGGTAAAAGTTGGCAGCGATACAGCTGGCCACTTGAGAGTCAAATGTTTGATTAGATACGTGATAATTGTGCAACTATATATCTATCTGTATTTACGTGATGACTCGTCAGTTTGATGCAATCGCGTCATATTCGAAATCATTCGAAATGATGCGACAATTTTGCCGTGGATATGAATATGCATAGACATGAATATAACATGAGTGTATAGAATTTACATTGAGTCGAAGTATGCGGAGCGATTCGCAATAAATCTAAAGTGTTTAATTGGTATCCAACATAGAAAAAAAAAATTTAATAACATAATATGTGCGGAGATATTTGCACAAAGTTTGCTTATAGAAAAAAAACGAAAGTGACGAAAAAAATGTGAGGCAACAAGCCGCATTGTCGCAGGTCAGATGTTTCTGATGAATCGCTTCTTTGACGGCGCTTTCTTGACCTTCGGCATCGACGTACTCAAGTTTCTCGAATCCGATCAGGAGGACCGAGTGGATCCTATGATTTACGTTTTTCCAAGGATGACCAAGTGCACATTTTACAAGTACGGTGTCAGCGGGGAAGTTGAGAGGCACGACGCCATGTGTATACTGCCTTTAAACGTCGTGAACGAGAAGATCTACGTTTTTCTCTGGTTCTGGTTTCTCTTCCTCGGCGTGCTCAGTTTCCTTACAGTTTTATACAGGGTTAGTAATTTATTCTCCAAAAAAAAAAAAAAAGAGTGTGAAATGATTTTTCCTAAAATATCAATTGATCTACTTTTTTGCGATGCAATCTTGTCTGCCGCAGGTCTTAATAATATTTTCGCCACGCACAAGGGTCTACTTATTGCGAATGAGGTTTCGTTTGGTACGGCGGGATGCCGTGGAGACAATAGTGCGTCGCAGCAAAGTCGGCGATTGGTTTCTCCTCTACATGCTGGGCGAAAATTTGGACACCGTGATATATCGGGACGTGATGCACGAATTGGCGAACAAGCTCGCATCGAGGCATCACCACGGCTTACCGGGAATGAAAGGAGAGATACAAGAAGCCTGATCGAGGTGAGCCTCTTTTTTTTTTTTTCGTGTTTTATTATTTGATGTGTAGATTCTTGTTAAGTTGCGAGATTAAGAAACGACACATTTTTCTACGACATTAGCATTTAGAAAATTGGATCTAGAAAAATGTTACCATATAAATTGCTGATCGTCTATATACTAATATGTCTAGATAACTATATGTCTAGATATTATATGTTCAAATAAAGTAAAATATATATCAACATAACGACCTAGTGACATCAACATAAGACAATCAGCCGAGCATTCAAAAGGGCATTATTGAAGATCTATCTTACACACGTAATTATTTTGACTCCATTCGAACATTGATCGAACATTGACATATGTACTTAAACAGTAAAACGAAGAAGAAAATAATATTATTTTTATTGACAATTGAACAATTTGTTTTTGTTTTACACTTTATTATTTATTCTCTTCATTATTTATGCCGCGCCCGTTAAATACGATATTTGTTAAATATAATATATTGTTTTCCTTCCAAATTTTGTGAATTTTTTACCTTGTTTACTTTGATGTTTCTTTGTTATCGGTTTTCTTTCTAATTTCTTCAACGGTAGAGACGAACTCAAAGACATCGTTCGCTAGAAGAACCGGTTCTTCTAACGCAGCGAAATGACCTCCGCGTGGCATATGATTAAGGTGTACCAAATTAGTGAATTTGTCGCGAAGGAGGCTTCTCGGTTGATACGATATCTCGTAAGGAAATACCGCGTATCCCATTGGCACAGTAACTGGTAGATCAATGAGTTTCGAGGTAACGTTACTAAAGTATTCGCAGTAGATTCGACCGCTTGTCGTGAACGAATTGGTAACCCAATACAGCATGATGTTATCCAAAAGCTCATCCATAGTATATTTCTCGAGCAGACCGCCGTCTTCACGAAATCTGTACTCCCTCTTCGTTCCGGTGCTAAATTTTTCTAAGATATACGCCGCCAATCCTACTGGCGAAGCTGCCACGGCAGTGCCTACAGTGTCTGGTTTGGTTGCTTGTATATGAAAATATCCCGATTCCTGAAGCAAGAAAGTTAGGTGCTTTTTCAAGGGATACAGCAGGTTGTAGTGTTCCTTCTCGACTACGAGCGATGGAACAAAAGCACCGATCAATCTCAAAAGTAAACTGGACTTGCTCCAATGTGTACACATGTTCAAATGAATTCCGAGAATATTGTTCGGGAAGAGCTCAGCTAAATGCATGACAACAACGGAACCCCAATCTCCACCTTGCGCGTAGAACTTGTTAAATCCGAGACGCAACATGAGATTTTTGAATATAACAGACATTTGCGCTGGACTCAGTCCAGGTCGCACAGCCGCCTGCGAGAACGCATATCCCGGAAGCGATGGCGCGATCACTTCGAACACGAAGTCTTTATCCGGGGGCGGTGTCGTTAGCAATGGAAATATTTTTTGAAACTCCACCACGGAACCCGGCCAACCGTGAAGCAGCAACAACGGAAGTACCTTTATATTTTTTCGCTCCGTCGGAATATGCGGTTTCACGTGATAAAAGTGTATGTCTAAACCTTGCACATTTGTTATGTACTGAGAATACTTGTTGAGCAGCGCCTGTCGTTCGGTCCAATTGTATTTCGTGTGCCAGTATTCGAGAACCTTCTCCAGACTATTCGTGTTAATGCCGTAGGTCCACGCGGTGCCTTCGAACGACGGTATCAGTTTTCTTCGTTTCGCGAGCCGTTCGTTCAGATCGTCGATTACCGATTTAGGTACGTCAATTACGAAAGGTCGTATCTCTTTCGATGCTTCCTTGTTCTCTTCCGGGCCCCAAAACGTTTCTGGCAGACTTGGTATGTTCTTGGTTTTGGAATTTTTATGGAAGAAGTAAGCCACACCGCTAAGAAGCAGAATAATCGTCGTGACTATCCACATATTGTACGTTCTCCTCGTTTGACGGACGAAAACTAACTGAGCGAGCCGAATATTCTCGGCTGATACTTTTATAAAAACGTCGTTCTTGTGGGGAGACATTGATATTGTATAATTCATAAAGATGTTTGTGGAACGAATGTAACACCATACGTTTTTCAACAAGTAACGCCGCGTAACGGCGATGACTTTAATTTATTACAAAAAAAAATTTTGATATATTCAACAATGTTGATATATTCACTTATCAGTACTTGAAGTATACGATAACGACGTGTATTAGAGTAAAAAATGAAGACTAACGCGCGTAAAAAATTATGTGTACAACGTACGCTAAACAGTTTCGAAGCACAGTGTCACAAGAATTATTAGAACAAAGAAAGTGACTGCGTCTCTAAAAAACAAAAACATTTTATTATTTATAATTTTCTACAAATTTCTTCTTTTTTTTCGAATCATCCACATTGTGTTCATTATTTTTTAATAAGTAAAATAACAATGTGTTGCGCAGTATCGAGAAAATTGAAGATAAAATTAACGTTTGTATAAGCAAGAATATACAGAAGATAAAATTATTGTTTATAAAAACAAATATACCGTTGATAGTACGCGCACAAATGTCATACGAGTTGTCTATCTTTAATTTTTTCACGCATTCAGTAGAATGAAAAGAATAATAAACATACACGTATACAGCTTTAAAAAAAAAAATTCACTATATTTTATTATCGACTGCTATCTCAATAAAAAAAATTCGAACAGCTGTTCAAAGTACGTGACATTTATCGGCGTTACTCGGCAACCATAGCAGCATTTCAAGATGCAAACGATGTGCGTCAGGCGCGCTCGTCACTTTTACATAATGCCATAAATAATTGCAACTAAAAAAGAAAAAAGAAAAGGAGAGAGAGAGAGAGAAAGAGACGTGATACGCGACGTCCGTAGATCAATTGAGCGTGTCTGATACAATCTACGCGATCGCGCCATGAGTCGCACGATTGTTGTTGCAGGTTGCCTCGGAAGGTCGGCACGCTCGATTCGATGCCGCAGTCATTCCGCCCGTCTGCATCGCGTAACAGTCGACGTATCCAGAAACGCAGAACGTGCGATCGCAGCCAGAGTCTGAGAAGACAGGTCGGGTCTTCCTCGAGGATTCACAGGTCTGGTCTCGTCAGGAGACGCATCCGCTCCTCCTTCCGCCAACTGTTGCTTCTCGAGCTCGAAGCGATGCGACAGCGATAGTGCCGGATGTTTCATCGACGATGTTCTCTTTGTTGAAATAACGACGAAGATTTGCAGAGAGGAAACAAAAATTTTAATACATACAGTAGTAAGAAAACAAACAAACAAACAAAACAAAACAAAAAAACACTTTCAAAAATTGAAACCGATATCATTTCGACGAGTCCTCCCAGAGTTCAGAGATTTCGCTGTTCAGACGGTAAATTATCACACTTTGTATTTATAGAAGACGATATTCCGTCGAGTGTGTGTTTACAATTCATTGTATTTCGATGTATTTTTAAGGCAGAACTTCGAATTAATTAATAAGTTGTTAATAAACACATGGTTTTTATTTTATTTGTAAGAGAATATTGCATCTCCTCATCCAAATTAACGAGCATGATAACAATCATATTTTGCGTAACAATAATGTTGAAAAAAAAATTGAATTTGATCGTCTGAATGAGGAAGACACATTGAGAGAACGTGAGTTATCGATTACTTATGCGATTTTCTTTCTGCGTTTAATTTTGTGTAAGTGTGTGTGTGTGTGCGCGCGTGCATTTGTCTCCATATCTTAATTAAGATTTAATGCGCATTCCAGTATGACAACGAACTGTATATTGTATATTTTTAATCTTTATAATTAAAAAGAATGAAAAAAAAAAAAAAAGATCACACGATGAAAGAACGTTGAAAACACGACGGCTGTAAAGGTGCATTTCGCGTCTTGTAGCACCGAACCGTCGAAATTATACCGGTTTCAATCCTTGCTCGCTCTGGGCGGATTCTGAGCGGTGGAAGCGAACGAAAAGACGAGACGCATATCGGCGCGCAATGAGAAAAGGAGCGAGAGTTCGCGCTCTCGCGATCGGGAAAGGATCTGTTTTCTCCTGTAGCGTTGCCATCGATACGAGGCGGGATATGCGTTTAAAAGATATACAGCGACATTCGATTTTAAAAGACACTTGGAAAAAACGGCGGTGTGAGTTCATCGAACGGAAATGAATCGCACCGTTCGTCGGAGATTGTCGAGAGAGATATCGTTTGGCTGAAGAGATTCTTGTGCCTTCGTGTTGCTCTCGCGTCGCCAAAAGACAGAAACGCGCGGGGATAGTGAAAAATAGTTGAAGCAAAACGAAAGATGCACCAAAGCACACGCGGAATAATTCTGCTCTTGCGTACGAGGGAGGCATAAATATAAACTTTGTGCTTGACAATAACGACAAACATTATTTGACGATTATATTGACGAAACGTTTTTTTCTGGCATAAAAAATTCAACGATAAAAAAAATTAATCGAACAATTTTTAATATATTTTAGTTGCGATATTCTTTTGTTTGGTTTTTTTTTTTTTCATAGCCGCAAGAATGGCTCCGAGGGAACAGAGCAATTCCGCGCGCCGGGACTCTTGACAACTTGTAACATGTAGTTTTAAGCGTTGTGAAACGTCCGAGATAAATATATCACGTATAATTGTAAATCGAAATAGGGTAAACATTTTCATTGTGCGTTACACGCGTCTCGTAAGCGAAGAGGCCCACGAAAGGCGGAAACAATCGCGTATGACAAAGTCATTTTGCGTATCCGTGATAACACACTCGATGTACAGTGTGTGTACTTATTGGAAAGAACCTGTCTTCCAAGAGAAGAGATCGTCTTCTTTCGCGATAACGAATTATTACACAGAAACGTAATTAAAACAGAAATGTCGTCGTTGCTACACGTCGAGCTCTATCGATTGCGAATTTATCCGTTCATACACTGCCTACCGATCGATGCGATATTACATTTGCTGTATCTGTCGGTCTATTCAAATGAAGATGATAAAAGCGTGAAATAATTAATTTTGTGATAATGATTGTTACAATCCCCGGAACTATCTGTAAATTGTGTAAATGTTGTTGACACTTGTACAGTTTACGATATATCGTTCTCAATAATGATAACAATGTTTTCGAACACATACACAGACATTTCACAATAGCACACACACTACAGAGGCTATCAGTTTAACTCGATTATTATCTCTATCAATTAAGAAGATAAAATAAAGACTTTTATTCTTAAATTAAAAAACAAAAAAAAAAGACAAATCGAAATGCTCTTTCAAGCGTTTTTTCTACAGCTCGTCTGATAAACCACATAATTTTTCAGCTTGGCGCGGAATTTCAGGTAAGTGAAAACTCGAAACATTTACGGAAAAACTTTGTTGAAAAAAAAGCTTACTTCGCTTGCATTCGTGGTATTTAAATTTGAAATACAGATAACACCCGACGTAGCAAAGACTTTGAATATTCGAGCATTTAAAGTTCGTACGTGTCGTAACGTCGCAAGGGAGTACGCCGATATGCGCGTTACCATATTCGGAAATGCGACGGTAGAAAGGACCAACCGGAATGTTGCTCCTCTCCCAAAGAGAGTTCGCTTCGGTCAATGCAAAACTTGTCCAGCTGCAAGCGACAAGTCCGGTCGTCTTCGTCGAACATTAAAAGCCAATCTTCTGCCTATCCGTCCGTGTTATCTCATCGTTCAAAATAATAAAGTAGACACTCATTTACAATCTTATTATATTATACAAACACTATACATCAATTAATAAATAGTAATAATTATTTTTTTTTATTAAAAATTGATTCTCTCTCTCGATTCTCTCACTGTTTCTTTCAATTTTTGTCTCTCTCTGATCAGACACGCAAATAAATAAAAAAAAACAATTCCGACAATCTGTTAAAGTGGTCCAAGGACGTCACGCGTGAAAGTGAAAGGTCACATTACGTCAATTTAGGTTTTAAGTCGACCGGGGTATGCGCGCGATGATATAACTCGCGCCCAGCGATGGTGCAAGTGATGCGGTAAAGTAATCGATATCGCGGAAAAAGTAACGGTGTGTAAATGGAGATCGGACAGGTGCGTAAGTTTACATGTTGCGCGTTATATTCGCTCGTGCACCATAACGAATGCGCTCGGGAAAAAGGAACAGCAAGTTGGTGTCGCGTTTCGCTGTTCGTATATATACAGCAGCTGGATTGTGAAAGTTGTTTTAACGAGAGATTTCTCGTGAGATTCGAAAGCAAGAACGGAAAAATAATTACTGTGATTTAACCAGTGTCTACCAGCGTCACTTTTTCTCGAGCAAAAAGTCTATTCCGTTTTGTCTGTTGTGAATATAGAATTTAAACGACGATTAGGACACGAGGTTAACACACTCGGATAATTAACTAGAGCTGAAATATACGCCATAACGTATATTTGTTGTTGATTACACGCAATAACCGTAATTTGTTTTTACACACGTATAAATGTCTCCTATGTATTGAATTGACTTGCGCCGCATCAGTTCTCGTTCGTTCGAATTTCAGACTATCAGTGTAATCGTATACCTACATGGACGATGATAATTACAACAGTGACAACGTCTTACGCATTGCGTATTTACGCCAATATCTTGCTAAAGATAAATAATATTTCAGATTTAAGACGGATGAGACTTTAAAAAAATTTTTTGCGCGCGCACACATCGAGCGACATAATCGTTTTGTTTTGTTGTACATATGTACATGAAGGGATGATCGTGTTGTGTGCCGTAGATGATATGTCGGTTCACAACATGCGTTGGACAGAATTTACGAGCTTCGCCGCACGGAATATATCGCCGGAGGCTTGGACTATAATATTAATCTCTACGCCGTGCTTTAGCTCACGTGATGTGACACGTAGATTAACCAGCTCGGGAATTGCGAACAAAAGTAAGTAATGCGTTTCTCGATCGAATTTCGAAACTCAAATGCGAGACACGTGAAATTTATGACATTAAAATGTGAAAAATAAAAAAATATTGCTTTGTTATTCTTTTTGCGAGTCCGCGATTAAGAGTTAGAAATGGAAAGGTTTAATTCTCGATTTTCAAATTAGCGAGTGAAAGCGATTTCGAAGCGAGATTAATCGCCGCACGCAATAAGACGCGCTCTCTTAAAAAAAAAAAAAATATCTGTTATTACCTTTCAGTGATGATCGCTTCGAAACAAACAAACACAAGTGCTCTGCGAGTCTGAAGAAATAAAACAAATGTGAATTTAAAAAGATTGAAACAATTCATAAACACGTACGGGTTTATTTTCAACTACAATTTTCTTTTGTTTCAAGCGTTGCGATTGATTTGATTGCGAAAGAAGCGAGTCTTTGATCGCGCCTTTGATCTCTCTCGCGTAAGATATTTTATAAACGTTTGTGTGTGCCGAAACAGCGCGGCGAACCACCGAACGGATCAGCCAGGTCAGAAACGAGAGACAGCTGGCGGCTCGAGATTTTGCGGTGTCGGTGATAAGGGAGCGCAATGATACTCGGTGAAGAGATGAAAAAAAGAAAAGTACGAAAAGGAGGCAGAAAGAGAGAGAGACAGAGAGACGAGAAAGAGAGAGAAAAGCGGGGGCGTGGGCGCCCAAGGCCTTCTGCTCGCCATTTACGGTCCGGTGTGGTCGGACACGGAAGACTCGCGGGGTAAGGAAAAGAACCCCACGATACAGAGAAAGAGAAAGACAAAGAACGAGAGAAAATGAGGAAGAAAGAGAGAAGAGTAGACGAGGATGGAAAATGCAAAGAGAAAGAGAGAGAGAGAGAACGATCACAGAGGACAAGAGAGAAATGGATACCGCAGTCAGGCCATTTTGGTGTGTTGCGTTGTAAACTGGAAAGACCACTCGAAACTCTTCTGTCGGCTCGACGTGTTCACTATTGGCGGAATGAGTAGGGGATTCTGATCGTTTTGCGCACGTTGACGCGCGCAAAAGTCACTGATCGCACGTGTTTTGTCCAACAGGATTCTCGAGGAGAATAAACGTCGTCCCTTTCAAAGCTTCGCTTCGCATACAAAAGTTGGATTGGACAGGAAAGATTTTTTTTATTTTCGAACAACAAGTGCTGTAATTATGTTTGTAGTCAGATTCGCGTTTGTCAGCACCCGTCGGTTCTTATAGACTTACTAAGATAAACGTCTCTAATGAACGAACACGTGTCAACGTGGCCGAATATTTTTTTTATTGAAGAAATAATTCTTAATGTTTTAAGTATTTTTTTATTTATTTATTTTTAATAATTATTCTCCAACTTTACATATATAAATACTTGATTGCAAATTATTTCTTTAACAAATGTCCGTTCGGTGGTGCTTGCCCAGTCGTTCAAACATTTATTTCAGAAGCACTACCTTCGAGTTTGAATAAAAACACAATAAATTTTGTATAAATCATCGAGATCACTTGAAAAAATTACTACAAATTTCTCAACGTCGGCTTTCGGTGACCCCCCCCCCCCCCCCCCCCCGTTCGCAAGATGTGTTACAACACGTTGTATCTTCTTGTTTTCGTTTCCACGATTGTCGCCAAGATTGCTAAGATCGCTTTGAAGAATGGGAAGAGGGAACGCGACCTCTCCTCCGCGAAGTAATTTTTCAGCGAAAACGAATAGCGGTCCCAAGATTCGCTGGAAGAGTTGGGAGATAAGCGCGCGTCGTCGCCCGGGGAACGTCCCCGAGATCTTTCACTCGGAATAACGGATATACACTCGGGAAATTGAGTGTTAAAAAGAAGTGCTCGTTAAATGCCTCCTATCACGTTTTTATCGATACTCTTTTCCGAGAAATTGCTCCACTCTCTCTCTTTCTTCCGATCGTTGCGAGAAGAGAACGAATAAATAAAACGCGATAGGTACGGTAAAAACCAAGTTGTTGGAAAGGCGTAACACACGATGGTGGTTTGCGCGATATTTTGCGGTGAATTTTCTTCTTCGCGTAAAGTAAACATCGCGTCGACGAAGAAAGCGTCACATGTGCAAAACATACGATGATGATTATGCTAGATTATGATAATTACATGCAACCGCGATGACATCTCTCTTTCGACAAGCAGAAAACCCTCAAACGGATTGAACGTGAAATTCATCGTGACACGGACACCGTGTTTTAATCTGTATTTCACATCTCAATTCCCTCGAGAAAGGTATCGTTTGACACGAGAAATTACAAGGATCATCGTGAAGATTAACAAGGAAGATTGGCTTCTGGATTAACTGACCTTCTATCATCACACCTTTCTGCGTTACGCATCTTGTAAAGTGTCTTGTTACCTGAAGAAAGATATAGCGAAGGAAAAAAAAAAGGCTCTCAACCGCCCTTTCTCTCTCGGGCTCTCCCGCCTCTCTTCCCCCCGAGATGATTTGTCACGGGGGTCAAGAGACTTCGGGATGTGCTGAACGGTCGGCAATTTCGAGTGGGTGGGTGAGACCTGAACAGAAGGTGTTTTCCATATAGTCGCAGGTAAGATCTCGACTATTCGCGAGTAAGAGGAGAGGATGGCAGGTGAGCGGAGAGCGGCGCGGAGAGGTGGTTTAGTTCGCGCGTCGCTCCGAGGCCGCCGACGAGGGCTCCGCTGTCGCAGGTGAAACGCTCTCTCAGGAGAACGGGCTCAGTCGTAGCAGTGCGATCGCGCTAGACGATATTTACCTGCTGCGCGCGCGCGGACGTTCGGTAGGAGCGTAATCCGCAGCTCCCTCGAAGAGAGTCGGGAAAAACGGGTTCGCAGGAGGACAACCCGCACGCACGCAACACGGCGAGAAACGCACGAGGTAGGAGAAATCCCTCACGGGTGCGTTATATCCCGCCTGTACACGAAACGTCACCCGGACACGCTGGATGAATCGCGCGCGACGGAGAGAGAGATTCACATCGATCTGCGGTTTCTGTCGTGTGTATCGCTGGAAAATATCAGAAAAGTTCTCCGGCAAAAAAAAAAAAAAAAAAGACAATCGCCAGGAAGTACTTTAATTACTCTGCGGATACGTAGATCGATCCTTTGATGCTTCTATCGCGCGGTTTCCTCCAGCTGTGACCGGTGAACTTTGTTTGGTACCGCCGTGAAAGAGAGACTGAGAGAGAACGAGTGAGAGAGAGAGAGAGTGAGAGAGAGAGACCGCGTACGTAAAAATGTTTGCAATTTCTTGCAGAAAGAAAATCGATCGATTCGTTTCGCGATTTGACTCGCAGTCAATCAAATTCGCAAACTCGCAGCTTTGCCAGCAATTGAATTTTTTTGAAGAAGGTGCTTGTATTTTTTATTATTTTTCTTTTTTATTATTTTGCCGCTTGCTTCTATACGCTTGTCCGTCGCACGTGATGGTGATCTCAACGCGCACTGACAGCATCGAACGAGAATCGAGGTCGAGCGAGAGTAGTTTCTGATACGGTGCGTGGGTTCGCCGCGAGAGAATTCGACGAGGTCGTCGACTGTCAGCGCAAAAGATGCGCTCATTAACTCCGGATAGGGAAGAGACCGCTCCTCCGGGACAGCCCGGTAGCAATTTTGAGAGCGTGAGTAAGCGGCGCTCGCGCTGGATGCTCCTCCGCAACGCTACAGGCGTGTTTCTCCCCGCTCACATGTAGAGACTCGTTGACCTTCGTTCCTTCGCCGACGTTCGCAGAAGGGTACGAAAGCAAACCGCGAATCCGTCTTGAAAGTTGCGCCAATTTTGGTTCGATCCGCATAGAAAATGACGGCGCGTGTCGTTGAAGGATAAATTCGAAATAGAGAGAGAGAGAGAGAGTTAAAGAGACATCGAACTGCGTACGAATGGTGTGTGTGATTTGACTTTACTTTTAAAGAAAGTCTGATAAAATTATGTATCTCAAAGTAGAGCAAGTTTAAATTTCGTGGCTCAGATATTTTACGCGAAAACTATTACAAGAAGAAAGAGTCATCCGAGTTATTCAAATCTCTTCGATTATATCATCCGAATACATTATGCGAGAGTCAATGCTGTTGCGGAGATTTGACAAACCTCCAACGCGTATTTTTCTTCAAACAGAAGTGTTTTTTCAAGAACTTGTAGTGACTGAAACCTCACTTAAAACTGTACACTCCTTACGATCGTGAATCCACATACCACGAGCGCAAGGGGGAAAAGCACATCATCGTTGTAGAGTCAAAGCGCGTTTGCGCTGGACAAGGCGTGAAACTTCATTGTTGCGTTTTTGTTGTAAAAATTTTAAGATGATTTGCTATCAAATTTTTCGCAAAATATTATTACTGTCAGCCAATCTTTGTCGATTAAAAAAAAAAACAAACAAACAAACCGTTTTAAAAATTCTCTTGCTATCGAACTCGTGTTTCTTCCTGATTGGCGCCATGTCAATATACGATAATTGATCGACGGCCCGATAATCAACGCTTGCACTTTCAAATGTCCGAGTCTATGTGTGCGAAGCTCGATACGCTCGGTGATGGATGAATCGATGTTGTTCAGGAACCGCTACAATCCAAGCGCGAAATCTGTATAAAAGCAAAAAAGAGTCTATCGGCGATTCAAATGATGCCTCGCGCTTAACGAAAAGATGATCATCGAATTTTTAATGTATTTAAAAACAATCTACAAAGGCAGTTCTCAAATATACCGACTGTCATTGAAACATTAATAATTTCTCTATCCCGCGATCTCCATTTTGACGTGGAATTTTTTTTACGTTTGTTAGGATGCGAGAAAGAATTATTTGACATTTTTGTCCGCAAAGTGGATGATACTGGAGATGAGAAAATTTTGAAAATTTATTTGCTTCCTATCTTTCCTCTCTCTTTCTACGCCAGTGACATCCGCTATCTCGCGAGAAAAGCGCGACGAGATATGCGTGTCTCGCTTCTACGATGTGTGGCCGCGCGAAATACAAGGATGATACGCGCGGCCACACATCCAAGAGAACGCGACGCCGCCGTCCTTATATCGATTTTTAAATTAGCCGCATGAGAAAACTTTTCGATACGCGAGAACGGAGATGGTCAGTTGCGCGGGGATGATACGCTCAAGATCCGAGCTCGACGATCGCTTAACACCCTTTCTCTTGTCTTACTCGAAATTCCGCTTCTCTCAACCGATGCTATCTATTTTAGTCGATGTGTACGTGCGCGTTTGTACGTGTGCGCGCACACAGAATTTTACACGGAATACACAAAGTTTACAGTATACCGACGTGAAAATTGCATTCGCGAGCGTGTAAATTGCAACGTGTAAATTCGTTTTACCGCTTCTGCCAATCTAAGATTCTAAGTGCGATCGTACACATTCTCGATCGTTGTGTTCTCTCCTGATGGACGCAACCACGTTTTTCAGTTATTCTCGTCGAACGCGTATAACGAAATATCTTCTTACGGCGTTAAAGAGACGTCGAATATTTTTTACCGTTGAAAGTCTCATTTCGCATTGTATTATTAATTAACAAGACTACATTTTAAATCGTACATAACACATTTCTATTGCTCCTAGTTATGGAAAAAAAAACTGATAATTAATTTTTACGGTGTCACAAAAGACGACCTTCGTTTTTTCAACACAATCTACACGTCGATATGAACAATCGGAACTAGAAACTCCATTTTCAAAATCGCGTTTCAGAGAAAAACATTAATTAAAGCGGAAAACAAAAACGCGTCCTGAAACGTCCTGTAGAATTAAAGGATCTCTCAGAGGTGAGAATGTAAATGCGAGCGTAGTGTGTGTAACCGAGAGGTAGTCGCGTAGCCAGGGTAGTCCCGACGTGCGGTATATTGCAAGCTTCGGCTTTTGGGCCTGGCAAAAAAAGGACGAAATTGCGTCTGTATCCCGGCGCGGTTGCAGCGATGGTACCGCCTCTTCGAAAACCGGTCCTGGCGCGCCGCTGCCCGCTGTCGATTTCGCCTGGCGAACACGCGATCGCCATCTTGGATCCGGCAAGAATGACGTCACTGCTCACGGGGCACGGTCGCTTTATTCACTGCCGCTTACGCGCCTTGCACAGACGCGGATGTACGGTGCGTACATACCTTCGAAAGAATAAATAACCGCGTACAAATATTTATTTAAAAATTAAAAAACAAAGAGATATAAGTAAAAAGTAACTGAAACACAATATAAAGTAAATTGGACAATTAAGGTGTAGTAGTTTGTTTCGTTGTCTTTAAATTTTTCTACTGTCTTTCACTATCTCTTAGAAAATCATCATATATTTACATTTGTCCGATAAGACAATTATTGTCAATGTATTTTTTATTTTCTGTACAGAACCTACTGTACGGAGTTTTCAAATTGAAAAAATAAATAAACACAGCATAAAGTGCAATTTCTATTAGTTTAATTTTGTCGAATACAACATTTGCATTTAAAATAAATCGTGTTCCAAAGTAAACGTAATGTGGAAAATATCAATTATTAATATAAGAGACTTATTTTTAATGTTTTTTTTTTTTAATATGAATAAGAGTCCCGGTAACGGATAATTGACTTAACAAGAACGCGATACCGTCGCTGAGAGATCTTTAAGGAGGATACGCGTATATATTCACATGATGCGTGTAATATGAAGTATTTGCGATGAAATTGTCTGTTAGACAGGCAAACGCGCGTGCGACCGTCGCGATTCGCACGTAATAACGACTTTCTGCGTGCGGTAAGCACCGTGAAAGATTTTAATAACCGACACGTTATTAATGAACGTGAATTAAAGAAATTGCGCAAAGAAAAATGGCCACGTTGCGCTTACGACGGTGTAATGAATAAAAATGAATTGTTCCCTTCAGTGTACGCCGCACGCGAGTTTTTTTTTTTTTTTTATTCTTAGCGAAATTTATTTCGCAAATTTATCATTTTCCAGCTGGACGCCTTCCTTCGGATTGTCGCATGCAATCCGACGAATCGCGTGTATACGACCGCAAAATTGCGGTGTTGCGCAAACGTATGTCGCGAAAACGTTTTATTTCAAAATACATGTATCTTGTTAAAATATGAGAAATTTTCCTCGCGCAAATATACATATGATGTATAAAATCGCAAAAGTATTTGCGTTAAAATGGTTCGCGCTGTCTCGATCTGTGTGCAATTCTCCGATTCGTATAAAAATACAATGTGTTTTCTATCTATAAGACGTCCTTGACGTAATAACGTTGCACCATTCACTCAGAGTTAGAACAACTGTTTCGCAATAGCAAAAGACCTATTGCTATATTGTCCGCGGCTAAGCAGCACACACACACACACACACACACACCCTACCAGCTGTGTCTCTGCACTCTGATATTTCGAATTTTTCTCCTGAGACCTGATCTCGTTTGTTATATCCGTTTTCTTCGGCACGTGACAAAGAGCGAAACAAGATCGTTATTACGCAGCGATTCTTGGCACGCGGTTAGAAGTACCTATCGATGAGAAACTTTACGACCTCAGAAGTTTTATGTTTCTTTTTTCACGAGAGCATTGTTTGGATTTTCTACGAATAAATATTGCGACATCGCGAATTTGTTGCTACATAATCTCCAACTCTTACCAATCTCTATACTTTTATATTAATTATATATTAACCCTTTCCCGTACGAATAATTAGTTTGGCAAAACGCCATAGTGAAGGACGAAGTTTTTCGCGAAACGGGCTAAAATGACACATTCTTTTTTTTTTTTTTTTTTTCCATGTTTGGACCGTATTCGGCACCACGAGTGTCTCGTTATTATACGACAAAGAATTAATTAACGTATAAACACCGTATTTTTTTACAAAGAAAACTGAAACAGTAAAAACATTTTTTAACTCTGCAATATTTAATAATATTTGAAAAATCAGTGTCTTTTCGGTTCACGATTATCGTGAACACCTGGTATATATGTGCACACGCGATGAATAAGCTCTCCGCAGTAATCCTCGGTTTTCCTTTCGTTCTTTTAATCCTTTAATCCGCCGGTACGTATTATATCTCTCTTACTTTTCGTGCGTTCAGTCGTGCACGACGAATACAACCGCGCTGCACTTATACCTATGCACGCGTGTTGCTCACGAGTGGTGCACGAACACGCACGTGCGCGCGCACGCGCGCGTGTGCGGCGGCGACCAGTGAAAGTCGAGACTTCGCGCGGCTTTGCGCAACAAGATCGCTGTTGTCTCCTTCGGATTCTAGTTCGACTTTAAAGGCTCGATCGCTGAAAGACATCGAGACATTCGGCGTGACTGGATGTTCACGTCACGCCTTCCTTTCAAGTGCGGAGGATCGTACGTGAGCATCTCTCGCAATTAATCGATCAACCAAGTAGTTTTCCGTGGAATTAGAGAGAAAGAAAAAAACTTTTAACAAAATTTTAATAAATTTTGTTGTGCAATATTACCCTGTGTATGTTATTTTAATATAAAAGATAATGTATGCACAATATATTTACATATTACACATAAATTTCGTGCAGAAGTAATTCAATTAGAATATTTTCAATTAGAATATTTTCTAGTTAATAAAATATATAATATTAGATATTTTGTTTTATTAATCGTGTAGCATCATGTCTCGCACATTTCTTTCAAAAAATGACAAAATTTACAAACTATCGAGACATTTAAAACGCAAACAGACAGTTTTAACCGAGTGTTACTTGACTGCCAAGTCGTAACGCGGACGATAGCCATTTGTCTCCTTAATTTCGTGTATTCTCTACTGAACGTGCTGTTATCGATACCATTTGCCATCGATTTTCGCGCCTCGATACTTTTCTCGAAATATATACGCACACATATCGGTGTTTTCTGTGTGAAAAACAAGAAAATCACGACATGATGATACATTTAATGGGTTTCATTTTTCCTCATTCCTTTCTTGTCAATTTGTTTTTCTAAAATCGTTGTTCTCCGCGCATATTCTTGCTGTGTGTCTTGTCAGTTCTAATATACGAGCCCTTCCGCTCGCGCCATCTTCGAAGGGTCCTCGGGCCAAGGAAGAATATAATAAATCTGTCATCCTCTCTCTTTTCATTTTGTCTCTACATGAGACGCGTTCCGTTTTTATAGTACAATATATATGTACGAGAGACGGAACACACATTGCGGGCACACGTCTCTCTTCCTCGCCTCGTGCGGAATTGTCGCCGCCGGGGGGAGGAGTGACACTTTTATATAATAGTTCCACGTAAAATATCTCGCCACGACATCCGCGTGAGTAATCTCTCGACGGCAACGTGTTTACAAGCGTTCGAGAAAAGTTTTGTCATCGTTTCCCGGCAGAAATAAAACTTGCGCCGACACGTAAACCTTCAATTATTTAACTTGTTCGAGGAGTTATTCTAAGCGGAAAATCTCGTCGCGGTGATTTACACGCACACGCGTGATTAATCGCCTTGTACGAGTCATCGAGATTTCCTTTCCGATAGTTTTACATAATCCAACTCGAAATTTAGAAAGCGCAGCTATATTTGTAATTAATTAAATATCCCCCCGTGTATTATGATGTTACAACGTGTTATATTTTCGCAGAGCTCGAAATACCAGAACGGAGCGTAAAAAAAAAGTAAAAGTTCTTTTGAAGATTCTCGGCGGGAAAAGTTTCTAGAAAATTGTGTCTCGCTTCGATGCATTTTACACATTACTTCAAAATAGCGTTAGTTTATTCCGATTAATCTGAGAAAGTTTCTCTGTATTTGCATGTACGCGCGCATTTGTGAGGAGAGAGTTTGTTCGGATAAAATATCCATACAACGAATATTTGTTAAGTTAACTCCCGTTGCATAATTTTATGCTTGAAATAATGTTTCTCAGCCTTCTTATAATACTTTCTTTATCTTTAGTTTATCGAAACTTTTCCGCGCGTGTTTAAACTTTACATATAATCGTGTCCTGAATATTAAAATTGTGCAAACTTCTTACCCTAGAAAATGTAATATTACAATATATTTATTTTGCGCTGTGCAATTTTGTCCCGCACAAAACAAATATCGTATATTTTTCTTCTTGCAAAGCTGCTTGAAGCAGAGACGCAATTATACGTGTGTGTGTGTGTGTGTGTAAGAGAAAATAGAGATTCTTAATCAAATACAAAAACATTAAATGTAATTAAAAAAGAAAAAAATTAAGGTTAAAAAATTTAATTTTATAGCTAACGATTTTTCTAACATTTCTTTCCAAGTGTTCATGTGCTAGTGCAGCTTACTTTGTGCGATCTTCTTTACATTTCGCCCATCATCAACGCGTTGCAGGGTCGCCGTTGGCGGTGTATCGCGTGGGATATCTCTCTCGACCTGACCATCATCGAAAAGCCTTGGTGAATTCTCTCGCTGATGATCCTCATTACATTGCGCAGCACAGACACGTACGCGCGGCTTACACGCGATTGTACACATGTAGGCGATATATTCAAAGCACACAACCACGCGAGGCGTGGTAATCGGTATGTCGATCACGTGCCGTCGTTCTTAAAAGAATGTTGGCCAAGCCACGGAATGGTCCTGGCTCTAACAAAATTTGTCGACGAGCTGTGTCAACAAACGTGAAGTCCCCGTGTATGTCTGTACAAGTTTGTATACGTGCGTTTGTGTGACAGGAAACGGCCAAGGTTGGTTGGCGCATCGTCATAGTGTGTCATGGAATCGATTACATCAAGTGTATATTAGACATAGAAAAACTAACACAAAGAAAATTTCAAAATAGAAAGTCTATTCTCTCTCTTTCTCTCTAAATTTTATTAGTCAGACGAAACGACCACAAATCATTCTTGTGTAACGTACGGGAAAATTTGTACATTAGCCGTCATGTTGTATCATTATCTGTCAATGCGTGATCTCTTAACGCGTACGTGTATTCGTCGCGACGCGTCGGCATATTTCACGCTCTGCCGAGATAACTTTCACTAAATAATTCTCGTCGTGTTGCTTTCGGTATTTCAGAACAGCGCGCCATGCGACAGCCCTAAGATTACGAGGGGACGAGAGGATCCGGACGAGATCTGTGATCAATAAGCAGCTAAAACCGTCCGAGGTATGTGTGTGACAGTTCCTACGTTAAATAAAAGCAAATGTGTCATTTTTTTTTTCAATGTTCAAAAACTCTAACAATATTCCCGAAAAGATATGCAAGTTCTTTACTTAAGAGAGAACACTAATTATATTTTAATATGCAAATTTTATTATAACTGTACTTAGTTTTTTAATTTAATTTTTATTTAATTTAATCTTTCTTCTGTTTAATATTCATTCTCTCGATGGTTTTGTTTTAAATATCCAGTTTTAAATATGTGTGTGTGTGTGTGCTTGCGCGAGTTTCTTTTTTAATTATAAAAGCTGATCTTACTAAAACTTTACTTTCTACGAGCAAACTCGTGAAAATAAATCTTGTCGAAAGCAAAACTTCAATAAAAAAAGCACGCAGTATTTAGCTCTGATCATATTAATTTTACTGCGTATCACCCATATAGTAACTAATAATACAAGATAATATGAGACGTTTATCATATAGTAGTAATATAAATAAAATAAATAAGAGACTTATAAATAAAAAATTAATGCAAGAAACTTGCGCAAAATTCTTATAATCATTGCTGATTCACAAAAAACTTCTAAATTATTCTACGTACATTATTTATCTATTTATACACATCTCTGTTATTGTCCAAGTGCATCTTCAGATAAAAGTGTGAGATGTAAAAAATTGAAAATTGATCGCAATTACATAACGACTATACCGGTCAAGACAATTCTCTTCTTTAAAAGAGACAAACGCAATTTTGTGAAATATTTCAAGAAATCTCACGAGGAATTTCATGATTTGCACGTTTCGGGCGGAGATAAACAACAACACCTCGGCGCAGCGGTCAGTATAACCGGGTATTTTGTTACCGTGTACCACCGCGAGCGCATATTACCGCGGTGTAGTCTAACGGTGCAGACGATCCGGCGCGAGTGCATCGAAGCGTGCCGAGACTCTCCTTCGTTCGCGGGCATGCATCACGGTTTGCCACAGTCATCGTTAGATGCGCGAGACTCTCGAGGAGAGCGCGCGCGACTTGAGGAGAAGATGAAGAACGAATGTTTCCATCGATTTCGCGCGCGTTCTCCTCGCTCGTCTGCGGAATTCAGCTGCACATGATCTATCCTTCGCGCGTTAAAGAAAATTGAGATAATTCCGGAAAGTTCTCTCGGAAGCTGAACAAATCCTCGACTCGCAATGAAAATCAAACTCCGCGGTTTCTTATAATTAATTAAATTTGTTCGCTTTAATTATATTAGATCTATAATCTAAACAATAAATAAACACAACTAGAAAATATATGATGACATTTGTATATTGATCAATTGCAATAATAATTTATATGCAAGTTACGTAACGTCTAATATAATTTGGATTTTAATTATCTTACATAATGTATATTATTTATTTAGCCGATTATATTTCATATATTTTATTACTTAAAAAAAAAAGAAGAATTCTATATCTTAGAATTACGTAATTATATCGTCCAACGCTACAATAAACAAACTGTTGAGTTCTTATCTCGGCTGAATCGGCTTTGCGTATTACGAGGAGTGTGCTGAGGAATGGACGTTATGAAAGGTTTTTTTACGGTTCTTTTTTTTTTATTTGCCGGACACGGTAACCGACCGCGGCGATTGCGTTAGTGGAAGGCCGGATATCAATCGCATCTTTTTTTTTTTTTTTTATGGTCTCGCTGCTCATCGAATAATAGCTACGCCAAAGATATCGCAGCATCTGACGTGAGAAAGAGAGAAAGAAAATGAAATTGGACGATTCGAACACGATAGAGTCCGCTAAAATCTCGCCTATTACATCGGAACGTAATCGCGAATTTGTCGTTGCGGAAAGGGCATGATTCAACTTTTCTACAAAAATAAATTCTATCAGGGGAAGTATACCGTTAGGTATACCAGCCTCGGTTCGCGAAGAAAGGCCTTTCGAGTTGCGCTCTGCGAGACGAGCCTTTGCTGTGCGTACATTACTGTATATATTCTAATTATTCTTGGCACGAGAAAGATATATAAAAAAATTTAAAAAAATAGCGGGGCGCACAAATTCATTCTCTTTATTCTTGACAAATTTACATCTCGATGTTTCCGTAGTCATTCACAGGTATTTTTCTCGCAATTCCTTAATTAAATCGTACAATAACGAAGTAAAAATGTCCTGTCGTTGTTTCCGTCACTTTTATGCAGGAAATGTATTCAAATAGACAGCGCGCACACACTTGTGTACGTGTGTGTGTGGGTGTTCTTCACCTTCTTTTATTACGTCTATAGGTTTTTCTCTCACATTCTCAACCTGTTTATTTCCTCAAAAACGTATCTAGAGAAAGCGAGGAGAAATTGTATCCTTACCTTGTACTTTTCTGCACGTATATATTTACAGTCTCAACGTATCACGAGTGGAATTAATATGATATCGCGATACCAATGGGGTATTTTCTAGTGACACAAGTCGACTATCATTCGCGCGTGTTTCCATTAGATTTGTGTCGCCGGTGTGTGCATCGGCTGACTCAGAGGTCGACTTTTACAAACACTCTTCCCTGTTATGAGTTTGCGCGAATAAAATGCTTTCCATTTGCCATCGCCGACATCGCCACACAGCTAACTCAAGTCAACACAAAGTCTCAATAATAAATAGGAAGCACCCATTGAAACTTTAGTAATAGTTGTTATTTTCGAGATATCGCCGAAGACAAACGCACGAGGAAGACAAGAATAATTAGGATCATAAAATTATTAGCGTAATAAAGCGTTCTAAAGTACCTCGTTTCTCAACAGCGACGGGAGGTTGGAAGTGTAATATTACCGAAGGGACCATATGTAACATGATTTAACGCTCGCAGTACGTAAAACACACACACACACACACACATACACATGTATATACATATAGAAAGAGCGTTAAGAGATTTTTTAAAACTTCGTTTCTCGTGCGCGATTTGTTTTTGAAGCAAGATGATACAACTGGTGATGATATCGCGTCGGAACACACACACAAACATTTTCCAATTAAATCTCTCACTTGATTATTTCCTATTAACTGTTTCTTTTTCCTCCGCATCTGTGTGCACGGCACGCCAGTTACTTAATTAAATAATTAAGTAACTGCACGAGAGAGATTCGCTGAAGCACACAACGCTTCACGTTCGAAGAAACGAAATGCAGGAAGCAGGAAACGCCACGATTATCATGAGAGATTCCCCCTGTGATTTCTTCGCACACATTACTTTTCGCCTTTGCAATTGAGAAAAGACTCAGCTTCTCTTCGCTTAACAGTAAACTGTAAAACGTTAAGTGAGCCTTAACGAAATAAACGTCTCTCGTAACGTAGAACATTTATGAATTTTTGCTATAACTGTTAACTGAAGTAAAACTTGGAAAAGTAAAATAATTGAAACTAACATTCTTTTGGTTTTTGTAAAATTTTACGTGTATTTAAGCTTGTCTGATTGTTTTTTGTCTTCCTTCTTTCTCTCTCTTTCTCTCTCTCATAAAAACAAAATATATTTCAACCAGCGAGTAGAATTTTTACTACTAGTTTTTCCAGTAAGCAAATTAAAATTCTGACGATTAGTTATTAGTTATTATTATATCGTTTTGTGTTTTAACAAGTGCGTCTCAGTTCGGCCAGAGCTCTATCGGCGAGTTTCTCACGCGCTGCTAAACAGCGGCGAGCAACGAAACCAGCGAACAATTTGTTGTGCATCTAGTTTTCAAACGAACGGTTATGTCTCGCGAAATTGCAAATTCCACGACGACGGCAAGATGATTCACACGCGCGAATGTATTATCGCCGCCAGGAATAATATCGTCGTCAGGCGATTCACGACAAGCGAAACGTTACGATCGTCATTTTTTTATATTACACAGATAGACTCGAGCGTGCGCGAAAAGTGCGCGTAGCGCAACGCAATGCGTATTTTTATGCGCGAGCAGTAATGCCTATAATTTGTACGTTTGCTTAAGTGCAATTACCGGAGGTAAACGTAACAGTATCTCGATGTAAGTTGTCGAGGCCGCTTTGGAGAATGTGTAATCATTTCGTGTGTTATTATACTTGGGACATGTCATCTTCGTTTTCGTTATTTGCGGAGGACAAGGTCTCGCAATAACACGCGAAGACAAAAATCACGAGAGTTTAAGAGCGAGCGCGCCAATTACTGAACTTGCGGAATGTTCAGTTTTATATTGTCCAGGAACGGAATTTCAATCGTGAGATTACACACGTGTATACGTATCGGTTGCGAACATCGACGATTACAATTAATCTCGTTTATCCGTTTATTACATCTCGAGAGGAAATATACATGACCGGATAACGGCTTTCTCTGCTCCAGTTACGAGTCGCGCCGCGAGTCTTAACCCGAGAAGGGCTCGAAGTGTATTTATACAGAGTATGTGCGTGCGAGACATCATCATGATCTTCAAGTCGTAGTTGCGAAGAATTTCGAGTCAGTCGCTTACACAAATTCTTATTAAATTTTATTTTACGTATATTAATCAAGTTAAAACTCTCTTGCATTGATTAGTTTATAGTTTTTCTTTGACTTGAGGAAAAAAACTTCTCATACGCATTCTCTGTAGAGAAAATGACGTGCGTTGGAAACTGCACTAATCACGCGCGGTCTCACGTAAAAGCGAGAGATGCGTATAAACAATGACGTAGCTGAAATGTACAAAGGAAAAACTTGCGTTTCTGAAAGCGCGGCGCTCGTGAGAATAACAACATCGAGTTGTTTCTTCGAGGCTTTCGTATGATATCTTGAGAAAAAAAAAATAATCAATTCCAATCATTACAGTACACACGTATAATATCGCGTTTGTTATAAAAGTTTATTACGGCATTAATTAATTTGATTTAATGAGAACTGAATGTGATAATGTAATGTGTCTATGTTAATAATAAAGTTCTCATTTATATTAGTTTTCGTTATTTATTATTTAGTTATTATATTTTATGTAAATATTTTTGCATAAATATTGAAAGATTTTTAACGTAACGTATTTTTACTATATTATTATTGTGTTTTTCTACTGGTTTCCTTGAAAAATGTGTTTTTTGTTTTTTTCATGTTTGTTGCTGCAGATGCTGTCAAAGTTCATTACAATCCTGTTGCTCTGGGCGGCAATTCCGATTGCGCTGTCCCAGAGCAACTACGCGTCGCAAGGAAACAGCATCGAATATCAACCGGACCTGCCGCCGAGCACGGTCCTTGATGGCAAGGTTACCAAGCTGGACGACATCTCGCCGATTATATTTCTGAATCGAACGAAAGCGTATCTAAACTGCGGTCAAGGTAGCATGCAGGTCGAGCTCAAGTTCGAGGAGCCGTTCTACGGCGTGGCTTACGCCGATTTCGATCGCAACAGTGCCTGCATATTCAAAGGACGTGGCGCGACCACCGCCAAACTGGAACTACCTCTAAAGGGTAGGCGCGTATAATTTTCAAACATTTCATATTCACTCTTTTCATCGTACGTGTTTCGTAAACAAATTTTGTGTTTCAGGATGCGGCACAAAACAGGATCCCCTGCGCGTGTTCACCAATAACGTGGTCGTACGTTTTCATCCCGGATTGGAAATGGACGGAGACGAGGTTATCACTATAGTCTGCAGATATCCCCCGCCTATTGCGCCGGCACCTCCTAAGCCGGAGAGAATGTAAGAATGAATTTTTTAATATCGCTCTATCGCACCATTTCGCTGAACACCGTCGCAGTTTACAATTAGATGTCGTACAGCGTCTTATTCGACTGTTATTTGATTTTTGCCCGCAGATCGGCCACGATAGCGCCCGCGCCAGTAACCGAGCCACCGCTGAAGGGCTTCCAGATCCTGTTGATCATCTGCGCCATTTTATTTCTGTCGCTGCTCCTGCTTGGTCTCGGTTGCTCCTACATGTGTCTGAAACGCCGAAACGTGCGCGTGGTCCATCGTCATCCGTTCGAGAGCGGCACCGGTTCCGAGATAACGAAGCTCTCCGGTTCGTCGCTCAGCAACATCACCATGTTCGAGGGCCTGAAGATACCTCGTGCGCACGCTCTTCTCCACGCAACCGCCGCGTCCACGTCCGGTAGCGAGGCGAATCTCGTGATCGATCATTCCGACACGTTGCCGAGCGATTATCCGAGCGAAAGTCACTCCGAGGTGAGTTTTTTCGTAATTACATCTGAAAAGATATGACGAATGACGCGCGCGGAAGTTATTAGCGAAATATGAAAGAATTATATATAAAAGTTCGAATTTCTTATCTCTCGCGGATAAGTAAGTTTTATATACATCAATTTTGTTTATCTTTCTAGGTGGACGAGGAACGTTCGCTACCGGTATCTTCCGCCGGATCCTACGACAACAAAGCCTTTGTTCATGAGACTCAACGCCAGGTGGAAATGCGTACTTCGAGTTCCTTGTATTCCGAGACAGTCGCCGCAGAAGTGGAAACCTCCTCGATGATGGCCGCGAACTCTTCCAGGGTGATGGTGCCGCGCCATCCCGTGGCCATTCCGATTGAACCCAAGTTCGACGTGCAGATGAGAGTCAAGAGAGCACCGCCACCACCGCCGAGCCCGTTGCCGTCGGAGTCCGACATAGCGAGCATCGCGCTCGAGAGGAACCTGACGACCATTCTTGAAAGAGAAGAATCCACTCGCTCGATGGAAGGTGCACCTTACCGAATGACAACCTTCTCTTACGTTCCTGAACTCCACGGGCCACCGGGAGGCGCCTCGTCCGTTTCCACAATCTCTCGACAGCAAACACCTCCGGTTTATTCTCGAATTCTGCGCAAACAGGCGGAACGAGAGACCACCGTGATCCAGGAGAAGATCCCGTCGCCGACAACCGAACAACCGCCGTTGCAACATCACGAGATCCGTCGACCGAGATCTTTGACTTCTCTGAATACCGAACTCACCGAGACACGCTCGCTGACAGAAGTGACGGACGCCTCTCATGCCAAGTATCGAATCGCCAGCATCCTGGCGCCAACACCGCCGCCGCCGCCACCGATAGCGCCGACCGCATCGACCGCGACTCACACCGCCATTCAACATCGCGAGCACCGTTTGCTGCGCGAGGAAATGACCGAGCCGCTGCTGGAACCGCAAGTTGTCGCGCCGCGTCGTCCGGAGATCACTACGCACGAAGTGGACGATGTGTTCCTGCGCACCGTTACGGAAAAGAAGACCATCGAGGATGTGGAGCGTCATTGCCGCCAGGTTACCGAGTATCGCACGAGACCTCAGCCGGATCTCAAATGGGACGTAACTATTAGAAACTATCCGACAGAGGATTTGCCGCCGCCACCGCCGGAATGGGAGAATTTCTCCGACGTCAGTTCGGCGTCAAATCTGACTATTACGAACGAGCCGACGAACAATTTAGCAGACGACGAGCCGGATGTCAATATCGAACCGACTTACACCACGCGCGCCGAGATTCCCAGACCGCTTCCCGCTCGTCGCTCTCTGGACGATGCCGACGCTGACTGGTACAACAGACTAGCGCGCGTTCTGGACCCGCGTTACGCCACCGAGCTGACAGACGAAGAACGCACTAAATGGCGCGAGATCATCACGACGGAGAGCACGCTGCGCACTCTTTTAACTGAGGCTGTGGTTAAAGAAGACTATGAGTTGATACGCAAGGACGCGAGATACGTCAATCTCTTCCCTCCGGCGAAGTGGGACGTGATCATCCGCATCTTGAGCCCACCGTCCACGCACACCGGCTCTACCTCATCCTCCAGCCACGGAAAGAACCACAGATACAAGCGGTCCAAGTCGTCGGAGTGGGACACCAGGTCCAGACGATCTTCCCTTCCCACTCTTTACGAATATGAGAGCGATGGCGGTAGCTCGGCGCGCACTTTAGGCCAAGGTCATCATCTTCAAACGTCACAGTCCGCCACGACCATGGTCAGTGGACAGAGCGTTGGCCGTCTGCGGCGATTAGGTGGCTCTATTCGCTCGCGCGGAACCGCAGCTGGCACAGAGGCCGATCTGAGATCAATGTCCGAGATAACGGTCCGCGATTTCGCCAGGTTGGACCGGGACGATCTGACTAGCTTGAGTTCCTTCGAAGGAGCCGACTCACTGGTCAGATCGCTCAGTCAACCCAGCCTGGCCAGGTCGGGCTCGGAATTCACCGAGCACTGGGCCATTCCCTCCGGTATCCTGGACGTGCCCCCGTGGACGACCGCGGAGGATGGTGCCAGCTCTATAGAGACGACACCGAGACCGATTAGAAGAGGCGACAGGTTGGAGGTCCTCGCCTCTTTTGACGAGCACAGACGAGGCCCGTCTATCACGAGATCGAGTCGATTCACCGAGCGGGAGCTTAGCGTGCGCGTTACGGAAAGTCAAAGAGCCACGGACTGGTTCAACGATAACAATTCCGAGCCGGAGATGCAGATCTGAACGATTCCGTAACACAAAATCGATTAGAGTTTCAAAATTCTCTCTTTATACGAAGACGATATTTCCTCATTTCGATGTAGAGAAAATATTTATGAATTTCACAGCGTCAAATTTATATGTCTACTCTATAAAACTGAAGATTGAAGTATAATAACCTTTCGATTCTTTGAACAGAGTGAAATTTTATGTTTTTATTTTAGAATTTAATTTACACGAGAACGCGTCGCTCCATCCTTTTTTTATAGACACTTTTGTAAAAGTGCTTACGTGATGCCCACGTATATTATAATATATACGAGTGGACGTCGCGCTTTTTTATTTCTCTCTCAAGCGCTTTGTATATGATCAATATCTTGCCAGAGAAATGACGCCTAAATGCACGTGGTGGCAAGAAAATAACGTTCCGCGGCAGTCGGTATAAAATTCGTTTATTTTCGCGGCAACTATATAGTTCGCGCGCTGCTTTCTTCTTTCCGTTTATTATATATCGCTGCCCTATTTTCCTTCGCGTCTCGTGGCCGTTCACTGCCACTTTTTCTTCTATATGCGCGACAGCTCAAGGACTACACACGTTCAACCGCGCAGAATTCTGAATAGTTTCGATTTCAGAGAAGATACCGTCTCTCTCCGAATCGTATCCTGAAATTTCGGAGAATTCGGTCGCCTATGTCTTCACACGTCACTCGAGTGATTAACGCGAGACGCGAATCGAACGACGCGAGTTTCGATCTCGAGACACGAGTGAGTCTGCAGACTTTGGCGGGAATGTTGTCGAAAAGTTTACGCACACACAATTTTTACGAAAAATCCCTCACAAAAGCCCTTGCCTTTTGGTTACCACCACCATTTCGCCGCAACCGCAAAGCGAACCACAATTGTGTTTGCGAATTTGTACATTCTCTATAAACTTTACAACCACAAATTTTTTACACAACAAAGTATCCCGAAAATCTCCCGAAAGTTACAAATTTTAGTGGACTAATAAATAAAAGAAAGAAACGTGGTAATTTTTAATCGACAAATACTTGAATGATTGTGACGCAAAAGAAAACAAAAAACACCGTGGAGTGACAACCGAATACGATATAGAATAAATCGCGAGAAGGGGATGAATCGCGCGCTCATTCTTCCCAATCTCCATCTTAGATCGCGAAATCTCTTCTCGGAGATCGCAGGGGACCACATGTAGCACACGATTAAACCACCTCCATATTGGCGGTACAGCTGCGATAATAGTCTATTTAAGTAGATAACGAAACACATGGTGCTGGGTTATACGCTTCAAATGATAGCTAGAATTTCTCTCCTTAAGAACATTTACCCCTAATCTTCCTCTCCCTTACGTTTCCCTGGGCTCCCCCCTATCCGATCTATTAATGTAATTCGTCGGAGCGTCTGGGACCACGACCGAGATTGAGCGTCGACCAGGCGCAATATGCTCGCGCGTAGATATATACTTTGTAATGTATTTGTGTATGGTGCCTACTAAATTACTTAACCCAAATCACGGTGCCTACTTAAAGCCTCGAATAAAACGTGCCTCAATTTTTCAAGTTACTCGTCAAATTTACCAGACAAAATTGGAATTGCATTATTAAAAAGCCCATATCTCTAAAGCAAACTTGATTAATTTTTTACATGTTTTTCGTATCACTGTTGTAATCCCGGAGAAAGAATCGGAGAACCGAGGACCGAGTTCTTTCTTTCTCTTTTAAATAATTAAGAAACAAAAGATAAATTCGAAATCGGTTGTTTGCAAATTAAACAAGTCGAAATTCAAACGTTCGAACGAATATCGAAACAACAATTCTCTAAGTCTCGATAATATTCTCTGGGAATTTTCGAGGTTTATCCTCGTATTTTTTTTTTTTTTTTATACATAAAGATGAAAATTCCTTGAGAATTTTAAAAGTTTGTATGCTAGTAGGTAAGGTAAATACGTCGCTGATGCGCACACGTACATGTATATTAAAATTCATGCTTCAATTTGTGTGTTCAGCTTACTTAAGCTATATACTTTCGCGCAGTCATTTACGAACTTACGAAGGTCTTCCGAAATATTGTGGAGTCGCGGGGGAGACAGAAATTTTCAAGTTTGCAAACTTCATTAATAACATGTATATTATACAACGAGAGTTATTTTTCCCGCGGTCGTGCTTAATTGTCTTTCCTATTTGTCTCTGTCTTTCTCGCAGTCATCATCTTCGTAACTTTATTTGTATTCCAATCAACAACGCGACAGTTATTCGTTTTGTTTGCATGCTGTTAAAACACATTGGTCACAGAATTGAATTAATTTTTGAAATATCGAGCCTTATTTCAAATAGTTTTTTGCGCGCGATTTTTCCACACGCACATTAGCGTACACGTGTATGTAAAATATCGCAGAAAGTCAAACAAAACAACTGTATAAAAATTATTTATATAAATTTTATATCGTAGAAAGAAAATTTGTTCTAAAAATGTTGCGTTGTCCGAATTATTCGAGCGCTGTGCATTTAATGAGATGTACACGTTGCATTGCAATTTATACAGATTGTGGCACATATTTATAATTACGATATCTTACGGTACTATCAAGAAAAAAGAAACAAATCGAGTGAATTATTTGTAAGCAAGTTCACAGGAAAATCAATACGCAAATAAAAGAGCTCGTAGAAACTGCGTTCGATATTTCAAGTCCGAGTCAATTGTTTGCGAGATAAATCCGTCCAAGGACTTGGAATCAATATTGCAATTTATGCATGTAATTTTTCTACGAAGTTTGTAAAATGTTTATGGTGCGTAGAAAGTAATCGTTCACTTTCTTTCTTATAATATATACATATATATATATATATATATATAACTGTAAATCAAAAGTGACAATAAAGTTACGCATATTTTAAATCGTCGAAGAGAACATTACATGCTCTAAGTGCGCACGTTACAGCAAATCGAATAAGGCATAAGCGCGCAGACTATAAAAAGAATATTAACCACAGAGATAACAGGATGTTAAATCGTATTTTGCAAAATTATATTAACAATTCATCAACGTCAGAATATTCAATGTTTATTTACATCAACTTTTTCAAAACCATCTTTTTTATGAGTGAATAAAGTATTACTGTCGCGAAATTCGGAGAAAAAAAATGCTTGAGATGCAAGAAAAACAAATGAATAACTTGCACGTAAGTTACGAGTCAACTCGAAGCAAGAATATTACAATTGCTGAACGCTTTTTATCAGGTGACTAAATATCCGAAATTAACATAGTAAATTAGTACGTATATCTTTATCAGATAACATACTTTTATTATATATCGAGCTGTGTAAATGAGCGAGAAAAAAGTTTGCTTTCCGATTAATTTTGTTTTCTCTCATTTAAATTGAACGTGATGCAACATTCAGTCGGGAATTTAACTACACGCGATTGAAATGTATTATTTCTGTTCAAAAATTGAATTTATATAACATTTAATTCTCCAGATGAAACAAAGTAAAAAAATATTGTGTACATTTTAAAAATTAGAACTGATTCTATATATAATGTAAAGCAATAAATTTAAATAAACCGATTTACCACTAGGACTAGTTGCGTTACATTCGTTGTCTCTTTCGTTCGATTAGCGGTGGAACGCACATATATTACATGTAAGTTCAAACTTCTAATAAACGCTAACAAGAGCTGCGAGTTTGTCACACATCCGAGTGTGTTGTAAATCAATGTAATCCTCCGTTGCTCTTCATATTACTCCGAGCGAAATTAATTTACACAGCTCGAGAGACGTGTTGTCGAATTTATGATAAAATGACGTGAGTTCGACGGTAATTAGATTTTTGCCAATAAGTGGAAAATGTAACACGATCTTTGAACAAGAGTTCGCAGAGAATTATTAATAAAATTGATTACTAAAAGTTTGTTCCCCTATCGTTCTTCTTATTACCGAACAAATAACTTTATCTTTCATCTTTATCTTAATCAAGTAGATCACGACGTGATATTCATTTTCATTTGCAACTTAAAAATTAACCATTAGTAAAAATAACCGTAAAATGACTTTTCCGAAAATTAACGAGAGTTCTCAAACTCGATCTCAATAAATAAAAAATAAAAATGTAAAAAAAAAAAACGCAAAAACCGCAAAAATTTTATACGGATAATTCCGAATCGGATCTATTAATATCTGTTCTTTTCAGGCTGATATTGCCGAGTAATTCATCATTTTCAGTTCATATCAGTGATAAGTAGAATAGAGACGTAAAGAACGTAAGAAATAGCACTCGGAAAGATGCCGATGCGCAGCATCTTTCGTGATAACCAGATTGCATCGTCGGCGAGAACTTATCCCGGGCGTTTCGCAGAACAATTGGACGCCGGTCTAAATTAATTACGAACCGGGAAAGAATTCCGCAAAGGGGGATTTATTGAGATCGACAGCAGCCTCGGGTGATCAGAGAAAATGATTCCGAGGTCGTCTCAAAGTAAGAAATAAAAAGAAAAAAAAAAGAAAAAGATATATTTCAAGTCAAGAAACGAGAGATAATATAATATTTATAAAAATAATTAGTGTAATAAGAGAAAGTATTATGTTAATCGTATTATAACTGACAATTTTTAAATTATTATATTTTTTGTAAATTTATATTAAATAATTAATAATAATAATAATAAAAATGATTTTTTCTCAAGACAACAAGATGTGCAAAGGCTTCTATAATTATGAAAAATTCTCTTGATCGATCTCTTCGGCGGAAAAAGATGCGCCAAGATGCGTCGTCTTTCCTTCCTATTTCCCGAAGATATATGCGGTTGTTTTTCGAAAAACAAGTCGCGCGACAGTTCGTCCGTCCGCGTTGAAGAACGCTTTCACGTACTTTCCTTCTTCGACCACGCGCGGCAGATCGACGCATGCGTTTTTCCTGCGCGCCCGCGTACCCTTCGCGGAATTATCTTGGCCGTGAATCGAGCAGTCTTCCGCGGTCATTCTCGAGCTTGCTTGCGATCCGCGGGGGCGCACACCCTCCGTCGCGAAAATCGCTGTCGCGACCGTTCGGCGCACCGCGTGCGTATCTTACAAAACCGCGATTACGTAACACGCTCCAGTGGCACGCGAAACACATTTCCTGTGCGGTAAATATCGCGGTGTATTCTCGGCAAGAAGACTTGAAAGGGGTGACTCAAAGGGGTTGCGCGATATATATCTAAAGACACGTGCTGCCTTCGAGATGAGCGAGAAAATCGTGACGCACGTGAGAACACGCGCAAAATGTCAATCGCCTGCGAAATTCGGGAATGAGAACGTTATTGATGGGAACCGATGTTGAAGAAAGTTTGCCGAAACTTGGAGTTCGCTCCGTGAAACACGCAATTTCAATTCGCAATTCGCGCGACCGCCTGTTAGAACGTCAAGATTAATTATTATTGTGTAATGTTTGACAATGGGACACGTCGTCGTCGCTGATTGTGAGTTGCGAAACTAATTACATACGTTCATTTAGGATGTACTTGTTGCGATGTACGTTTTATTCGCGTCACACAACGTCGTCACGTCTCAACTATTTAAAAGGATAAAATAGCTGTCTAAAATATATTAATTATGAGTTAGATGGTGTATATTTCGTACATGGAAACTCGCTCACGTAACGACGTGTAATTGCGTTTCAAAGTTTCGTCGTGATTAATGAGTAAAATTTTAATATAGAAAATGACGTATAACATTTTTATATAATACGCAATGTGTTCGAGCAGAAAGTTTAAAATTGATTGCAGAACTTGGTGAAATAAATTTTTATATTATCAAACTTTTTTATCGGGTCGCAACGAGAGATTGTGGCTAACGATTATTTTTTTAAACGCGTATGCAAAGTATGCAAAAAACTGTTAAATTTTTAATCAATTAATTATACGAATCTAAAGCAGCATATATATATTTATTGTGTTGATTGTCGTAAAATGTTGATGACGTATAGATGTATTTTAACGTAACGCACAAATGAGATTCATACGCACATATTATTTCACTTGTTCTCTCAAATAGTTTTTCAGAAATTCTCACGTATTTGAAGTTGAAATTTTCAATGTGATAATATAATGTTCAATATAATTAATATAATTTTCAATATAATTAATATATATAAATTTTTAATATAATTAATTGTCGCAACGGTTACGACAAATAGTCAATTTATTTTCGCAACGTTACTTAACACCCGTATATATAGTGTGCGTGCAATTTATCGGATGTTTATAATTACTAAGATATTTATATGTATTACACAAAGTATTGTAAAGTTGCAACAAACAATGATATTTTTAGCGTTTTTTCAAGAGAAAAATAAGCTTTAAATTTTACATAAAATTGTCGCGAGTTAACTCGTTTCGCGGGTATAATTGTACGTTTTCAACGATTTAATACGTGCGCGCGACGATACCGCATATTTTTGAGGCAATAAATAATGGAAGAGCATGATGTAGAACGCACTTCTTAACGCGAACTTGCTTTACGAACTCTGGAAGAATCCCTCTCTCGCGAGAGCTCGTGCATAGTTGATGCGCAGCAAGGGCTCGTGCACGATTACTCGTTTAAAGGGTAGGCAATCGTTCACGCACGGATAGCTTCACGACACACAGACTATACGTGCGCGCTTCGAAACAGCTCGCGAAAAAGCTCGCGAATAATTTTCCAAGTTACGTTTCACACTTCTCTCACATTGCATTTATCTACGGTCTAGCTACGATCTCGACTTTTGGCTGCAGGATGAAAACAACACTTTTCGCGAATTAACAGAACTTACAATTTAATTTATATATGCACTTATTTATTTATTAATATGTGCGCGCGCACACACACACATACGCACACAGGAAAAAAGTGTAATGAAGGACGTTTCGCGGTAAATTAAACAAAATAATCTCTATCGTCACGAACGTTTTGTTGTCGGGAGGATAAAAGGTACGTAACACAGATTTATCTTCCTCGACGACAATAATCACAAATACGGAGTGACCACATTCGCAGCGTTCATACCTGGCAACGGCCGCTGACCATCGAGGCGCGAGCGATAGTTTATTAGCCGCGCACTCGCGCGCGAATTGCCGATACCAAGAAGAGAAGAGAAGAGAAGAGAAGGGAAAGAGAGTATATCTACGGGCGAGGGATGATGAGGGTTATGTGGGGTGCCGACGATGGTGGGGTTAGATGGTGAGCACAGCCACAGAGGACGACGCGAGTTATGGTGGCGAACGTCGGCGAATGGTGGGGTCGAAAGGTGGCGACGGCCATTTACGCTCATATGGGATAAACCCGTGTCTACGATCGGTCGGTAGGCCACGGAAGAAAAGCAGCAGCGACGACAGAGGATCGCGAAAAAGACTCGCGCAAGACTCGCGGAAACGATCCGGAAGAGTACGTCAAAAGATGACGGCGCTGCTTCCGAAGAGACATCGCAAAGTGTTGCCAGCGAAGATGCGAGCGGCAAACAACATCTACCTCCGCGAAGACGGGGGAGATTCGATTAACGAATTGATCTCTCTCGACGAGTTCTGCGAATAACTATATCTCTCCGAGAAACGTCAAGGAGAGTCACCAGTCGCGGCCTGTAGAGCGGCATACGAGCAGCTGTGTAGGAAACACACCCGTAATCGAGAGGGATTCATGTTTATTCCGTAAACGTTTGTTCGAGAAGTTCGAAACGGGAGAATGATGCTGCCTCCTCCGTCTAAGATCCTCGCGGCGGAGAACTGGGTCTGGCGAGGATAAACTTTCTCGCAGAAAGAGATTCGCCAGCCGCGTGTGTTGCGAAAACGCTCGCGCTACTCTCTCGGGGGAGGGAATAGATATAGAAGTACTTTGACGGAAAGTTTCCCGTTCGGCAAACATCGTGAGCCTACGTGCGGCGAACATTCAACTTGCGCGGAGATTGTAAAAGATATCAGTCGACGATCTGTCAACCGATTGAAAAATGTGAAGAACTTTTTTGTTGAATATCAAGTTTACATCGTGAAAATGAGTTCAATTCGTAGAACGCTTAACCAGTCGGCGAGAGAAGGCACGTCGATGAGGAGACACGCGCTTTCCGGACCCACCACCAAGAGCATGAAGACCGTGGTTCACGCGAACGCGGTGCCGGTTTCGCCGCTGCGACACAGATCCAAGTACGAGCTGCGAAGCATCAGCTTGGAAGGCAACAAGGTCCTGCCATGGACCACCAGGTGAGTGGAATTTCTCAGTTTTTTTGCTTCTCAGCAGATCATTCTTTCAGCAACAAAAGCTGAAAGAAGCCCCGCAATTGCGTTATGTTTATCAATCAATAACGTAGAAAAACATTGCCATTATATTTTCATCTCTAGTAAGGTTTATTTTTCCTGTAAAAGAATTGTTTTGTTACTCAACAGTGCATTTGCACTAATTACAAAGATGTGATACAAAACGTAAAATTAAATACAAACGCGAAAAATTAAAATAATTACGTTCTTTCTCATTTATTTACTTATTGTGTTGTTTTTTTTTTTTTTTTTTTATTAAATAACGCGTAACAGAATGGAGAGAAAAACTGCGTGTACATGCGTGAGTAAAACAATATTTTAAAAAAATATTTTAAAAACCTAGACTTTTGTACGAAGCGAAAAAATAAAGTTCTTGCTAAAGCTTACCTTAATCTGTTATGCTTCGTGTGAGGAAGAGCTTTTACGGAAAAACTTGGAGAAAAAAGTAAGACTCGGAGAGTTTCGATCTCAATTCCGGCAACTCTGGTTTGTTCTTAATACAGTCGACCACATACGAGCGAGCTTGCGAAAGCGAGCTTGTGAATCGTGTAATAGTCTGTTGGGCGAAATCAATTTTCCATGTTCCTATCCCTCGTGTTGCTTTATATGCGCGGAATAGACGCAACCGCACGACTTAGAAGTTTAATGAGTCTAAGATTAGGGCATTAAAGACGGCACAAAGCCACGGAGCGAACCAGTCAATCGAGTGTAAAGTCGAACAATCGCGGTCCTCGCAATTGATTTACTGCCGCTGTTGCTTGCTGTGATATTGATTGACGAGGATTTTCGTTCCTCCACAAACGCGATACTACAGCGCTTAATTATTTAATGACAAAAGCAAACTTTAAGTTTCCTCAGTCTAAATTTTCTATATATAAACACAGGTTGTCCTTGTAATCGTGATACGGCAAGAGATTCCTTGTGACAAAATTGTTAAATTAAACTAACCGAAATTGCAGAACTAATAAGGTAATTTACAATAAAAAATTAACTAGCGAAAGAATTGTTTACATTTTATCAAACAAAGTATTGTTTCTTGCTTTAATGTATTTTTAAATTTGGATATTAATAGCTGCTATTAATATTCACAAATTTATATTTAATAAAGATATATTTAATTAGTGTATAAGAGAAGATTATAATGTATACCGGGAAAATTGTTATGTAATTATTAATATTTTATAAGATTGTATATTAGAGGTTGTTATAATCTCATTAATATTATACAATTACTGTATCACGCTCACACACAAAAACATTCTATTCTAATAAAATATATTATTTGACTGGAAAAGTTTTTTTTTGCAAATTCTCATACGTGCGCTGACACAACCAGATTTGATGTGATATAAAAAAAAACTTTGCAATTTAATACATGCTGCAAGCAAATATATTTCAATTCTGTTATACGACACTATTACTCGGTAATGAATATTGTACGCTCCTCCGATTTATCATTTTTCTTTACGACACGGACGTGTATGACAGTGTGTCTTAAAAACCTGTCCCTAAAAGGGATTTTTCGCTTAAGAGCTCGCGTAGCGAGCAATAATGCACGCGTAATTTTACATAATCGCTGTCTTATTAAAAAGTGAAGCTACATGCCATATATCATAAAAATATACGCCCGTCTTCTGTGAGCAGCTTACAAGTGAATACTTCGATACATTTTATCTGTGAAAAACGACGTTCGTCGAACATTTATTTTATAATAGCGACACACACACACACACACATACATGCGATGCACAGTAAATTCTCGAAAAAGTCGGTCCAACGTCTAGAGAAAAAAATTTCAATCGAACGGTTAAACGCGCATGTGTGTGGGGACTTGAAAATTCAATTAGTTTATCCGATTATTAGCAATCCCGAGTAATTAGCATCAACGAGTGGAACGTTAACGGCGATCTCTAATTGAACTATAATCTAGTTAACTGATTGTACGCTCAAACGTCATTTAAATTGCATAATAATAAATTCGGCTGTCGGATCGAATAATTGACTGCGATGTTACAGACATTTCTGGTCGAACGTTTTCTCCTAATACTCGAATACATAAATATCCACCTACTGTGTACGTGGAAAATATTCTTGACCTTTAAAATTCATGGGAGCTCTAAACAATTGAGAACGAAGAGCGGAGCATTTTTGACTCGAGCATTATCACACACGATTGTACGAATACGCGCGATGCTGCGATTTATAAGAGCGTCTTGTTAAGTTGGGTTTGAAAATACTTACTCAAAAGTAAGTTACGTCTTGGGGAGAGAAAACGCGCGCGCGCGGCATCCGTACTTACGCGCGGATATTCTTGGCGTATCGTTCGGCTGCACGCGGCCGGACACGTGCCAGATACATCGAACGCACGGTAAAGATATACCGAAACGATAGATGATCCCTTTCCCCCGGGGATCCACCCTATTATTTTTGATCAATTTGCCAACGTGCGAGGCCGCTGCGAGTTATCGTTATGATGTGACGCGAGGTCGCATTTCCAACATCGATTTTTAATATTCCCGCCAGCGCAGCACATTAATTAACTCCTCTTAACGACCGGAGCATGTCTGAATTAATTCCGCGCAGGAACATTTCCGTGATGTAATCGACTGTTGCGTTTAATATGTCATATAAACAGCGGCATGATCTCCCACACGGATAAAAAAAAAAACCTCTTAACAAAGGGAAAGAAAGAGAGAGAGAGAGAGAGAGAAAAGGAAAAAGAAGAAAGGAGAAAAATATCATGCTTAATTATACTGAGAGATCTCACCGTTAAACTTAAAATTAAATATCAATACTTGTATAAATATTAAAATTATACATGTAGAACATATACTGTAACAATGTTACACGCTCGTTACGAACTAGTTAACAAGCTTTACTGAACGCTAAATGTTCAACAATTACACGTACCGTACCAATTAGTTATAATTCGTATTTGTACATTACGTTGCGTTACTCATTTATTTATTACGTGCTTGTGAACGTATTATTCTAACACTTTATAATTAATGTCGCAAAATACATAGTGACGAAATATTTAAGCTAGTTTTATGACTATTCGACCACTGTGTGTTACACACACACACACACACACACGATAATATTACTATACTTAAGTCGCTTTAAAAATTAATCGCTTTATCTATAGCAACAAAGCCGTTCGAGCGAAACACCATCTTCTTTATGATCCACTTTGTTCCCCTGAGAGATAATGAGATTAACCCTCCTTGCAAAGACGCGTAAACTACCAAAAGCATATGTTCCGTCATAAAGTGTCTCTCCCGCCTATAATATTTATATAATTTTAGCTGGACAATTTTTCCGCATTCTAGTGCAGCAAATTCAAAGAATTTCTGATATCTCACACGCAAGAATACGAACTGTAAAAATTTAACTCATCGAAATTCTGTCGGTATCACCTCTGTCGTATATTTCTCCATCGAAACATATGACATGTTCAAAAAACTCCCCTGAGAGATTCGACCGTTATACTTTTATATCCGCAGAAATATTTGTCAAGCTTTCTCGAGTGGAAAATACTTCTTATAACAGAAAAAAAATAAATGTAACTTGAAGTAATGTTTTTCGACGGATGTTTCTACGTATATAAATGAATAATAACATAACGACTTAATGTAAAATGAAAAATAAGGAATAATATAATGTAACGTTGATAAATATAATATATGTACGTGTATTAATATTATACGCAATTTATACACGTACACGTACACGTACACACACACACACACACATATTTATTTTAAACATATAATTATATCGTCTACATTTTTATCTACATTTTTAATTTTTTTACGTAATATACATACATGTCAGAACAAAAATTATTTGTTTCCGTTGCAATTACAAAAGTTTCTCGCGCGTAAACAAAATCGCAAAGTATAACTTTTCACGTGACAAAAATATATAGTATACTATCAGATACAAGGAGGACCGGGCGATTCAATTGCTGATGCTAATCCGGGAAAAGTAGCAACAACAATATCGCCGACAAGTGACGATATTGGATTTTGGTGCCTGGCTCTTTATAATTAACCCTTTTGCTATTGGACTGGGCCGAGTGTCCGCTGCCGCTCTTTTGTGTCAAGCCGATCAATCTCGATTACGCTCGACCGAGCGGAAGTCGACCGCGGCATCTCGGTGACGAGAACGGGTAGATCGAGAGAGAAGGGTGAAAGGGGAGAGGCGGAAATATGGAACATATAAGGTAGGTGTGTGAGAGAGAAAGAGAGAGAAAGGAGTGGGGTGAGAGAAGGGAGAAAATAGGGAAAAGAGATGCGCGCGAGGAAAAACGGCATTACACGGTCAACCAGGTGGACAGTTCGAGAGTTGTGTGGCGAACATTATGGCAAACTCTGGCGAACGAATTCAAGCGTTTTCGATAACTCCCATGTCCGCGAGAATATATCGTCGAATTACGTCATTGCATTGCTCGATGGCCCGCATTCGAGAAAACACGGTATATATATTGATTTTGTTGATGCACAAAACTTTTCTCGGTGGACGAGCTGCGACGACGATGCGACGACGGTGCCCTGATCAGCGCGATCGAGGATATTGATGCTTTGATTGCACATTAAACACAAGTTAATGCGCCCTTCGAAACCTTAGTAGCTTCAATGACTTTCGGTCGTTGAACCTTCCTCGATAGATGTTTGACGGGAAAGGTGAATATTACCTAATACATCGGATTTTATCGCGATCTTTATCGGACTATGAATAGCACTTACGTAAATATATATATGAGTAGTATACGTGTGTTAAGCAGATATTTTATACATAAGCTTGAGATATATAAAATTACAAATAGAATAAAGAAGTAGACCGAGAGGAGGTAAATAAGTAACAAAAACTTGATGATAAAAAATTTGAAATAAATAATAAATGTGTGCGTGTGTGTAAATGTACATAAATGTATAATATTGATTAGTAAATTATGTATATTGATTTTACATAAATATACATATTTATTATGATATGTAATGTGTATATATATATAATTAATAATATATAAATATCTGTAACAAAAACTATATAATTTCATTTATTAAACCTAATTGCATATTGCACGTTTTGTTTTATATTCTCATTTATTGTGATATTTTTTTGCTACAATGACGTCAACTTCAGCGGAAAAATGGCAGGATTAATTCTCGCGATGTAAAAGTGCTAATTCCCTCGATGATATAATAATCCTTTCTTTTAGACACTCACACACATTTCTCTCGTTACATTCTCTCGCTCTCTCTCTCTCTCTCTCTCTCTCTTTCTCTCTGCAATCTTCAGCTCGAGTGGGGAAAGCGAAACCATTATCATTATCATTTTTGCGATTACATCTGGAGAATGGCGGCGTCGAGGAAACAATACATGTGTAATGTGATGACTTACGCATATTTTTAATACACGTCTGCTCTCTGATTTCAACTGATGCAACGCGTGTGAAACGCGTTAATAATCCTCATGTTTCAACAAAAAAAAAAAAAAAAAACAACCACAGTTGTGTTACATCAGAACGCACAGTTTTACCTATGATATATATTTTCTCTAGATTTGACGAGAGAGAAATATCACAGAACGTATGCCATAACACAACGTGTTGTTGACACAAAGCTACCGAATCACGACAGTGTGTCACACAGTAGCGTCTTCTTTGCGAAAGAAAATGTTTTTTTTTTTGTATGGTTTTTCATTTGTCAGCGTGATTAAGATGGACGGATATAGAGAACACCTTTGTTAGATCCCTCCGTCTTCTCCACAAAGTCGCTCTCTATTCCGTACTTTTAAATCTAAAGAACATTTGACTGGTGTGTGTGGTTTCATACAGGTACAACGTAGTGAAAATGTTTTCATAGAAACAAAAAAAAAAGTAAAACAAAATAACAAACAACAAAAATAACATAAAAGTGTTTGTTTTGTTAAAAACAAAAAAAAAAAATAAATTTTGCGAAGCAAAATTACACGGCGAGCGAACGTGCGAGAGAGAACAGTAAAGAAAAGAACTGCGGCGTAAATTACTGGTAGTAGTAGTTTTTATTTTGAAAGTCACACGAACCTTTCTGCGTTTCTATTTTTACGCGTGTTATCCGCGAAGCCACATTGGTCAGCACGTCGCGTTATCGTCGTAAACCAACTGCGTTGCGCGCGCTCGAGAGAGTGTCCTCTTTTTCACGTGTACACGTATCTCTGTAATTATACACACGGTTTTCAATTTACGTAATCAACAGACACATTTGGGTCAGTCTCGGTACTTTTCGTGCGTAGATAACGCTCGTTCTCGCGAAAAACAAATGAATAGGAAAAAAGAACAATCGCGACACCGGAGAAAGTGTTTTTGTGCGTGTGTGTGAGAGAAAAATATTATACAATATAAATTTAAATACAAGTGTTTGTTTGTAAGTTACAAATTTATATAGTTCTTGATTATTTTTATTAATTGTGAAAAAGATAATATATAAAATGTATTGAGTTTGTTATCGAAAAATACTGTAATACCTGCGCGATTACATCAATCGCGGAACGCTCTGCTCTTTTCACGTAACCGCCTCCTCATACATATCATTTTCATGGAGATCGCAGAAGTTTGTTCATCTCATATTTAATGTCTGTATTTTTTCGTCAAATCCGGTTGGATCTCTGTTGATTATTCTCAATATTTTCGCGGAAATCTCCGCTTAAGTCTATTGACATTGTGCGTTTTGTGATAACTATGACAAATTTAGTGGAAAAATTTAAAAATGAAAATTATTAGGAAACAGCAATATATAAACATTTTTCTGTTATATAAAATATCTGTCTGTGTTATCTACTACTCTGTAACATTTTCTGTTTTATAACACGCACGCACATCTGTCGCCAGTATAGAGAATTACGCAATTTTATTAAAATGTAATATAAATTCATGATTAATTTTCGTATTAATCGGAGTAACACACTGTTGTGTAAGATGAAATCGACCATCTTTGTAGTCGATAAGACACCGCGAGAATCGAGGCTTATCGAGAGTCGATAAGCTACCAGCGACGAAGAGACTCCGATGTATGTACGTATTATATTTATAACTTATAAAAGCTCCGATCTATATGAGAAAAAACAGACGCGCTGCATCGGTATTATCAATTCATCTTCAATGATAATAATAATGTGTAAATAAATGAATGAACTCTTTTATTTTTGCATTCACAGGTCATTGATAATTATTAATATTAAAATGAAAAACTTGATGTTCGAGTAATTATATTTACAGAGAAAAAGTTTTCTTTTTACATTCTCCATTTACCAAGTGACATCTTTGCGTTATTGTATTTAGTTCTTTGTACATAAAAAAAACACACATAATTAATACAATACTTTCGGTATAGTAGCTTCGTACGGAAACAAGATTCGATTAAAAGTTTTAGTTCAAAACGAAACAGTTTTAAAGTTTTAGTTTAAAACAGAACCAACGCACACACAGTCTATATATTGTAAGACTAAATATAACGTTCTACGCACTAAATGTTCTTCCATTATTTTTGATTCTTCAGTTTGATTCAGTTCTTTTGATTATTTTTATTGTACAGGCTTATGACTCCATATATGCTCCTTTTCAGTTCAATAACGATGTCAGGTTGAGACTGTTAAGATTTATTTTGTGAGTCGTTATTTATTATTAATTTATTTAATAGTATTATTTTCTAAAGAATGAATATGTAGCGGTTATCCAAGAAATCGATAGTTATTAGTACGCCTTTTAAAAACATTATAAGTATAAACGTTATAATGTTTTGCACATTTAAAACTGTATTTAGACACATATATGACTTTCAAGCTAGTATGATTTCTAATAAGTTGGAGTGTCATCCTATCGATATATATGTGCATACAATATATATATCTACATATATATTGATATATAGGTATAAAGATATACCTATATATATATACCTACATATAATAGAAATATATATCTATGTATTTCACAATATAATCTATTGTATAATATAATGTGTCTTAATAACAGAATCTATTGTAAATTAGACTTTAAAGAAAATAATCATTAAAGAAAAAAAAACAATTTGCGTGAAATTGGCAGCACAATTGTGCGTCTTGCGTTTGTTAAAAAAATTAACTACAAGAGCACGTAAAGATAGAAAAAAAAAACTGAAAGAATGGAAGACCACAGTCGTGAATTCCGAAAACTAAAACGTTCAATCGCGCAAAATAAATTCTGCTTTAAATTTTAAAGCGTATATGTCAAAAATTGTCGTCAAACAGAAGATTATAAAAAAAATATATAACTATGATTCTGCAAATAATCATAGTTATAAACTCTAACTGATTGTTACAATGGATTAAAATATTTCATTGTTCGTCGTTTGTGTTTTTTCCGTCACTTCATTTCACGTTACATTACGGTGTTGTTACGTTTTGTTATTATACAGAAGTCTTCTGTTTGTCTCTCTTGTATTGATGTCCTGCGGTTAAGTATGCGATGTACGTGTGTGTATTGTCACTTGGCGTTTTGTTCATATTTCCTGTAATCATGTCATCGTAACAGATTCGTAAACAATTTATTTTTTTTTTCTTCTTTTCTATAATATCAGAATATTAGACTGATTATTATGTAAGAGTACAATACCTTTCTCTATAAAATGGACGTGTATTTTAGGTTTTCGATATGAGAGGCTATTGTCCATTGAATTTTCTTGAGTTAATGGAATCGCTGCAATTTGGTCTAGTCACACTTATTGGACAACGATGACTAAGAAAGTGGAGTAAGTTAAAATATGGCATTCCACATAACTTACGTTTATTTAAAAAAAAAAAAAAAATAAATAAATTTTTCTGTTACTTTAAATAAAAAAATTTGTCACATACACATTAAACCCTTCACCAAGCGTATGAAAAAAGTTTAAGTCTTATGTCTGCTTTAAGTCTTATGTTTACTTGATATTTGACTTGTAAATATAACTTTTAATAATACACATATATTCAATTTACTAAGAGCTCCGTTAAATATTAAGCAGATTGAACGAGGCATCGTACAATAAAAGGTTGTACTTAAAAAATATACATATCTTTTAAATTTAAGTTTAAATTCATGCAGAATTATATATTATATTTGATATAATTGTCTGGTTTTATCAGAAAGAGAACGAACACATATATATTCGCGTGTTAATATAAAATATGCAAAATCTATTCAGACAAAATATTACACTTTATATAAATATTTTCTTTTAAAACTTACCCGGCAATAGAAAATTCTGTTACGAGCAGGACACGTCACCATATGATTTATAAATGACAGACCTGCCTCCACTGTCCGATTACAGAATCTACACACAGGCATCTTCGAAGAAGAAGGTATATATCGAAGCAACTATACCCCGCAAGAGACGACAAATGAATTTGCTGAAGTGACAGAAGAGTGATTTCGACTGAGCAATCCCTCTACTGCATCTTTCCTCTATTAGATTTTGTTTTCGAATGGAAACTCGCCAATAAAAATGAAGAGATGGATTTAGTAGACGCAACTGCGTCTATACGCGGCGTTGTGATGTTTTCCTCGGCGCGGCTCGAGCCTGTTTTGAAACGCGATAACGATAAATCCAAAACACGTTGGGAATAGTAATCGGACGAAGCAGCTTTCGATAGATTATATATTTTTGTTATCCGAATCGCGTATTCTCTTTGCGAGTGTTGCCGGAAAATTCGAAGATCTATCGACACAAAAAAAGTTTGGAACAATAGCTTTATCTTTTTTAATTAACTTGGGAAGGTAGATTCTCTCTCATGTCTAACACGAGTGAAAAAGAACAATACATTTGGAAATATCAATTGAAAATTTAGAAAGAGAGAAGAGGCGGACGTGTGTGTGTGTGTGTACAAAAAAAATCTATTTTTTCATTCTTCTCTGTGCGCGCGAAATCAATTTTCCAGCTGATTTTATTTGACGAAGACATCGGTCGATGACGTAAGCGTCTAATTAACAGAAGGTCGCACACGCTAAGTTGCCGGCCAAATACAAGCGGGTTGCTTCATAATCTCTTGTACATATAGACAATGGGTGACGAAATTTGAAAAGGGCGGCGAGATGAAAAGGGAGGGTTATATTCCGTTGCCAGGAATAACTATGGTGATTGAAGGAGCGGCGTGTCGCCTCGATGCCGGCGGGAATACAGGTCACCGTACTTGTTGTCGCCGAATTATAGTGAGCGCGTCGTCGCGCTATACGTCGATACGATGTATCGACGATCACGAAGGCGCGCTTCGGATCCCGCGCGCGCGTACGTGCTACACTGACTGTGTTGAACACTGACGTACATACGGTAATGTTGCCGAGTGCATTCGCAAGCATATTTTATGACAGACAACTCGACGACATTTCGTCGTCGTCGTCGTCGTCGTCGTTTTGTTTCTCGCGCGTGTGCAGCAGTTTTTGTATAAACTCGGTCTGTTATAATTAACTCTCCATTTTTCTCGAGATTTACGTCTAGTGAAGGTACAAGGGCTCTTATATAGGGGACGGAGTACTGTATATATATATATACATATATATATATATATATATATGTATGTATACACATGTGTATATATATATGACGTTAAATAGTGTATGCGCGCCGCGCCGTCACGTAATATTGTATAAAACCGAGGAGAATACATCAATCCCCTGATTGATCCGCCATACAGTTCAGTAAGAATGAGCGCCACGTCGTCGTGTTGCACGTTTTTACTCTCGCGCACACAGCTCTCGCGTTAATCGCGCGCCAACATTTTAAGAATACGTAAAAATATGATAAAAAATAATATACGCGTGTCACTATTTCTATGTTCGGAATCTTTCGACTCATTATAATTGAAATCGGACATTCGTGGAAAAAATTCGAATTGGAAGGAGTTAAAGAGCCCAACTTGACTGGTGAATGGAAGAGAGCTGGGCACACTATTAAACGCACTCCGGTATACGTGCATGGAACAAATAGATAAATGAGTCCCGAAGAGAGGAGAAGGGAAATGACGGTAGTGTGAAGGAAGAAGAGAGGAGAGAAGGAGGAAGCAGAAGACGACAAACAGAAGCGACAAGAGTGGAAGAGAAGAGGAGGAGGACGATGAAGACCGACGAACTCGTCGACGCGGCGCCAGTCGTCGAGTCGCCATGTCACCGCGAGCAACTTGCCTCCGTTTCGCGGGGGCTGCCGCGCTGCGGGTACGCGTTGGGTCGTGAGGGTTCGCCACCGGTCGTCCCGACACCCAGCGGTGGCGGCACGACCACCAGTAGGGGTTGCGTATCCAAGACGCGACGAGTAACGGCCAGTGCCGTCCGGTTACGCGGTGTTCTTTTACACAATAAGATTCTTCGCGCTCCCCGTCCGAGAAATCGCACTTTCAATTGTGTGTTGCACACGTTAAAAAATGTATTGTACAGAAAATTAACGACGCTAATTAGTTACGCTCCAGTTTCCACATAGATGTCGTAATTATAGTATGACAGTGATGTACGAGGACGTTAATAATTTGTTTTTCGCAATATTGTCACTTTTGGGCGACATTGCACTTTGATTTTCTTTCTTTTGTAATTAAAAACAAAGTGCGTCGCATATTTACTAAATACTTTACTAAATAATTTTTTTACAAAAAATTTATTTTAATTCCTTGACAAGGAGGAGAGAATAATTTGTTTGTCTTCGAGATGAACGAGTGTTCTTCACTAACACCCAATTTTTTTTTCCAGAATTAATACATTTTTATATATCTGTATATATCAATATATCTGGAGGATAAAGTTATCTAGAAATGAAAAAATTGGCCGTAACAGAAGGAACATTCGATCTGTAGTTTGCGATGAATGTTTATTTAATTTGTTACTTCAAAATTTTTAATTTAATTTTTACATATAATATATATCTATATGGTAAAAGTTCAGACATTATCAGTTCGATTTGGTTTACTTTATTACTTGAGAGAATCTTAAATGTCAAAGAAAATGAAGAATCAGAGATTAATGTGGTTTTTATGTGAAATTATATAGAGACCAGAGTCTGGTACCGTACACTTTCTTAAGAAAAGTTAAATTACTAAATCACGATGAGTGTTTCGGAGAGACAGGCCTACATTATACATTCCAGTCTGATAAGAGAAGAAAGTTAAGGTAATGGAAAGCTATGGCTGTAAGAAATGTCGAGACATCTGTTATGTTTTTCGTAAGTTTCCGATTTGTTTCCGGATTTATGAGGCGCTTCGCTTGATCCTTTCATATCGCGCGACGAAGAAAAGCTCGAACTCCGTTAAAATTGAATATTTACATAGAGCAAAACTAAAACAAAAATTTTATTACTCTTGTATTTCTACAATTTATGTAGATTACGAGATCTCCAGATCTCATGATGTGAGAAAAAAATGTTTTCAGCAAGCAAATGAAAATTTTACTGATAAAATCGCTTTGACGTTCCCAAAAATCTTCCTGCGCATAATCTCAAAAACAACTTTGTTCCCTCGCGGATCTCCGAGAAATATTTTCGATTCTATGAGAAAGTGGAAACAGAGCGTATCGGTATTTTCAATATTTTCCGCTGCAAATATTCCGCGCCACGATATAAATATATGTATATTCGTACAATCAGGCCAAATGTATAGTTGCAACTATTATACAAGTATGTCGGTGTAGCTTCCACATAAATTTAGTCTCTCTCTCTCTTTCTGATATGTGTGTGTGTGTGTGTGTGCAATGGTATATTTCACGTCTGGTTATCGAATGTCACCGTATCCGTTCGACGGTATCTGTTTGTCCTTCGACAACAGTTTGTCGCGAGCTGCTCGTTCGCGATCGAGATAGCGAAAAATCGACGAGCTCGTTGCAGTCATTTTTCTACCGCGAAGGTGTATTATCCGAAAGCCCCGAATCGTCTGAATGGGATGGAAATGTGAGATGTGGGCCAACGAACAGTTGGGCCATTTTGCTCCGCGATATCATCGCGCGAGATTGATAAAAGAAGGATCGATAATCGATGTTTGTCGAAGATAGGACGGGAAGGTAGAATCTGAATGCACATGGCTGTATCTTTGACGCATCACTTATCACGAGGTCTTCTCGGATATTGAATGCTCCACTAAGGCAAAGGCTCCGTCCTGCATCTCACGGGTGTCTTCGCCCGTTCGATAAAGTAACTTAAAGAGATGAACGACCGACATCGAGTCTCCGTCCATCCGTGAACTCAATTCGGTCATTCATTCGGCGGATATCTCTTCATTTTAATATTCTTGGCGCGGATGTTTGATTACATCGATCTTTCGGCGCAACACACACGCACACACACGCAAGTGTACACGGCCAATCACTTGTTATTCATCGCACACAACGTTCGGGAATTATTAAAGAATACTGTTCTCATTTATATTCTTTCCTTTGCTTTCGACCTGAGTTTTAATCAGGATCGTAATCAGATTGAAAGTTATTTATCTTCCTCTGTGAGAGCCGCGTGGCGAGTCTCTCTCTTTCTCTCTTGTGTGTCCGCCACTTACAACAAAGAATTTCCCAGGCCAAGAATAAGCTGGAAGAATATCATTATCTTGGAAATCGATAGTCTTGTTGCGGGACTGTCTTCGCGCTCTTCAGCTAAAGTTTCTTAAAGGAAATGTGTTTTTCTCCGACAACGTATACACCCCGCGTTAAGAATACATCTCTCTCTCTCTCTCTCAACATCTCTATCCACAAATGAAAATTAATAATTGAGAAAAATATTCAATTGTGCGAACCACATTTTTTTCTCACAATGCGAATTTCGCGATGAAGAAAGAAGACTTTTAGTTGTTTGCTTTTTTCGAAGTCATTATTTCATTAAACACCGTCTGTCATTTGTCACGTCTATTTAACCTGAACGTATCGCGACGTATATCCGCAATTATTCTTGCCGTGACAATTATTCCTAATGACACCGCGCAGACATCAGACCGCAAATATTGCGACGCATATTATTTATCGTAAGACGTTAAGTGGAAATGTACTTTGGCGACGTTATCGCGTAATATTTGAAAAAAAAACGACGTATGCACGTAAATGAACGAACAATACGCTTTATTCCCCGTTGCTCGGTACATATCGGTAGCGATCACCTCGGTATTCAACTCGACTAATCGAGACCCGGGTCAAGAGAGTATACCCAAATTGCGCGCTGCAAGAGAGGCGTTCTCTATAATTGGTATTTCTCCATCGCGCGGTGTGCCGCCAGATACGACGCATTAGCCGTGCCGCGTATAACGGAATTCGAAGATAACAACGAGCGCTCGCTGCAAATTCAAGAGATTTATGGGATAATCGCGAAACATCTGTACGTATAAATTCCCTTTAGTTCCCGATCTCTCATTGACTCGCACACAGGTCGCGGCACAGTGAAAACGGATGTGTTAACGCTCGACGTTGTCGTCGCCGTGGTTGTTCATCATTCGACAGGATATAACGATGCTGTCGAGAAAGGATTGCGAAGAACAATCTATCTCTAGCGAAATCCGTTACTCACAGTGACAAAATCGTATTTTCGCGCGATTGTGAAACTAGTTTGCGACATCGCGCGTCAGGCGGGAAACCGCGTCGTAGAGACAGACGGGGGATCAATCATCAAAAAGAAAATTGCGACGATGCTGTGCTTGGACATCAAACTCGTGTCGCGGCTACGTGGCGTCTCCTCCGGGACTTCGTCGTCGTCGCCACAAAGGGCAGCCTCGATTCCGTCGCCGACAGGAAGCAGCGCGGATAAGTCCAAGTCTCGCAAGGCGAGACGCGAGAGCGAAGTTACCACCGCGATCACAATAACCAGCGACAGCGAGGATGATTTTCTGCGTCCGAGCGTGCAGGAGATGATCCGTCGCAACAGATCGAGATCGGTCTGCGTGGCGGCGATTCTGCCGTCCACGCAGCTCAGGCAGCTGCATCGACGCGCCAGTCATCAAGTGTACGTTGCTACATAAGCGGCGAGAGGTTACGCGAAGCCAATTGCGAAAGTCAAGTAACGAGTCACCCACTTATCTTATCGATTATCTTTTTATTGTCTCTTATTTCTGAAAGGTAATAAAAGAAAAAAAAAATACGAGCGCCTGCAACTTGTTATCGAACTCATTTTTTATAATTTGATGTTTTAATTGAGGGATGTGTAGAAGAATTTTTTAATTTACCGTTCAATTGATTGGTCGACTCGTACGGTTACTCGTTACTTGGTCTCTCTCTCTACTTGTTCCATGCAAAAAAAATGAAAGAAACTCCGTCGTTAAATTCGACGCGTTAAAAATCAACTAATTATAACTAGCTAAATAAAAAAAATAAAAAAAAAAAAAAAAACGCGCAAAAAGCACGATCGATGTAAATGCTAAATCTCGCAAAAAGAGAGGAGATTCGGTTTTCATTCCCGAATAATGATACACTTCTCGCCTGTAAAAAAGAGAATCACGTGCAATTGTCCTCGGGAACAAAGAGAGAATCGATGCGAACTCACAGCGCGAGAACAAAGAATAAATCATTAGATAGCAACAGTTTTTGCATTTTTCATGTAACGGTCCCTTCGGATTATCCGGCCAATTCGACCACGACGTAACTTCTCGTTAACCCAGATATCCATGTCGTGAAAAATGAGAAACGCGAGAGGGATCGAGTCGAATGGGAGGGTTGCCGTCACATTACGCTACGTTCACAGCACAGGGGGATGACACGATTTGCTTGCCGGACGGTGATTACATTTGATCGGAGCACGTTTAGGGAAGGGGGAGGAGAATCTTTCGATAATAATTCTCATATCAATAACGCTTCATTTCGCTTGACTTTCGTACACGGAATTAATTAATTTAAATTTGGACTGTATGGGCTGATTTGTGAGATTTTTGATGACAAGATTATATTCATCGACTTTAACAAGTGAAGTGTCTTTAAAAAAAGAACGGACGTTTCTCAAGACTTTTCTTTGACGCAACGTTTTTCTGAATAATTAAGCTGTGTAGAGTGACAAATTCTAAGAAAGACAAAGAGAAAGAGGAGCGTCTTTTGACTTTACGTTTAATAAAACAGACTTTTATATCCCTTTAAGAAACAGAATTTTTTATATCCCTCTTAGAAACAGAATTTTATATCTCTCTCGGAAATTTAATATATATGCAGTATAATATATATTATATCTATATGTATACATATATAATAAAATATATACTTACACATGTCTACACGTAAAGCATAATATATTTAACAACATCATTAAACAAAATAATTATTAAAAGTAAAAGCAAGGTTGTTAGAGACAAGGTCACTCCGTGACTGCGTAAATCAGTTTAAGCGCGTTGCCGGAAATTGTGCGGAGTGAAACAGAGTTAAAACCGCATTTTTTGTTTTTTATTCACACACACACACACACACATACATAATTTTGTTTAGCTTTTAAAAGCAAAAGACTGTCGTGAAAACACAGCAGCAACAGAAGGCGCGGTTAGATTGATACTTAGGACAAAAAATACTACTGTGTTCTCGGCCAAGAATGCCGTTCACCGCGACGGACCGTGGACGAGGCGTGCCGCCTCTCCTAAGTGCGAACGATTCGATAAGAACGTGTGTACATAAGATGTAGAAAAAAGTTACAAAGCGTTTACGTTAGATGAGGTCGCTCATTTTTGCACATAGTGCGAGTGATGCAAAACCGCGTTGAAAAAAAAAAAAATAATAAATAAATAAAACGTGTAAAACGCGAAGTACGTCTCTCCGTGAAGAATGTGATGAGATCTTTGTAAGAGCATCTCGTGATTCGAGTTACGACTTAAACGTGAAAAAAAAAAAAATTTGTATTTCAGATGCACGACAGACGCGATAGCGAGGCGAGGAGTTCTGTCAAGACGATGCTACGGCAGCGTTGAAATGGTAAGGAAATGATAAAGACGCGGATCTAGGGTAAGAAACCTCGCTCTACTTCCTGTGCACAAAGCGTCTTAAATATTCGCACAGTACTTATGCACGGTAAATGCTAATATCGTCGTGATAAAGCGAGGCGCGGCCATGTGATAAGCCGTAACACGTCCGGCACAAGCCGATTATATTGTTTCCCTCTATCTTGCTATTTATCTATCGGGCTGCTTATCAGATAGTTCGCGCAAAGCTGTGCTCAAAATTGCGCTTGACTCATCGTAACGTTACTTGTTTCGCGTACACGTAGAATTACCAAGTGTCCACATGTGCGAGAAACACAATATATCTTCTTTATAATAAGCATATATATGTGTGTTATATAATATATAACAAATATTATTTGTTATATAATGAAATTTGTTATATAACGAAATTTGGCGCGAGATCTGTTATATATAATCTTACGTGTGTGATCGTATTTTTATTTTTTCTCAGGTTATTTATGGCTTTTAATTTTTTTTTTTCACTAAAAATATACGACGCATGTCAGAGCATGACTCGTACAACGCGAGAATGAACTACACATTTTTACGTCCATATTTAATAAGGTTGACTTTAATAAATAAGATCCTTTTTCGAACTGTCTACCAATCCACTATGCTACTGTAAATGTTAATAATACCTTAAAAAAAACTTATTTCCGTGTAAACTGTAAAAAAATTACTACGTATGTAATTTCTTTCTCTTTTACGATTCAATTTAGTTGTTTGCAACGTTCAAATAGAGGTTAATTATTAAATTCAATTTTTCAAGAGATGGACATTGAATTTTTTCGGAATTCAAGATTGCGTAGCAGCTAAATAATTTACGTAAAAAAGATTCTCGGGACTTAGTATATCCGGTTATAGATTGGATTTTCAATTTCTCTCTGTTTTCAATCGCGCATGTTTTCAGAAGCACGAATTTGCAAACTGGAAACTGGAGCGTGTTGACTCGCGCCAACACACTCGCGTATTTGTTAATCATGACGCTCGCAAATTTCCAGCTGCCGCAGATCGAGCAGGACGGCGCCGACAATGGCCGGAGATTTCGACTGGAGAACGGAGATTCTCCGGGAGAGAAGGAAGAGGTAAGAAAGCGCCGGTTAATCAACAAATAATCAACGTCTTTGAATTTTCTTCTTTTATACATTTCGAAACGCAAAGTCGCTCTCTCGCAATACAAGCGTAATTGCCTCTGCTCTCATATTTGCCATTTGTCATTCTATTTCACTTTTCTGCGAATGATGTTTTATGAGAAACGAATTTTTTATCAACAGATGTTCGGTTCGCCGAGTACGCCGATACTAGAAAATCCAGAGTATCAAACACGCTGGTATTTCAAGTACTTTCTGGGCAAACGTAAGTTGTATGTGTTTACTTATATAACATATATATATAATATATATATATAATATATTATATATAAAAGAATATATATATACTTTATACACAGGATATATATATATACCTATATGTGTATATACCTTAGCCATTTGACACGTTCCATGTCGCGTAGCAAGTGTATATATTTACACAAGTCGTTGACATTTCCGCCGGCTGTTAAAATAAAAGTTAAAAATGACAAACACAACAGCGGCAGAGTGTGTAAATACTAATTGCTCCTATCTGTACACAGTGCATCAAAACTATATCGCTTCCGATCAGGAGAGAAATCCTCTCTTCCTTTCGGTAGTCACGAGCGAAGGCGGTGATCAATGCGTGCCGCACTACAGAGTTATTTTATGGAGGCGAACCGTGAGTAGCTGGCATATAATTCTCAAGCTTGGGGGAAATTTCTCCGGTATCTCTCTCTCTCTCTCTCTCTCTCTCTCTTGGGACAAATTCATGAAATGATTTATGTTCCTCGCTCGCGCCGCGAGATGAAGAATCGGAGAGAAGACCTATCGTGTTGAGCTCGGGCTTCAATCTTTATGAGAAAAGTATTTTCTTTTTCTTTTTATCTCTGAGGAGTGATACAATTTCAGCGGGATAAAAGCAAATTGATACTCATTTATTTCACGTTATATAGTTTTCAATTTTTGCTTTGCGTCCCACACGAAAATACTCTATTTTACATTTTTATTTAATATCGATTCAATAACATGTTTGTTACTAAGAGTTCATGCTTTCATGAATAAAATTACATTAGCTGTGGGGCGCGTGTGTGAATAAAAAGTAAGAATATTGTAGTAAATTAAGGAATATACTCTCTGTACAGGGCGCGCAGAAAATATCGTTGCCGTATTCGGCGAACAAGACGTTGACTATACGGCAAATTCTTAGGTAATTGTCTCTCTTTTCCTCTCTCTCTCTCTCTCTCTCTTTGTCTACAAATTAAAAAAAAAAACGCGAATAGATTTGTAGGAACACAAGTCAACTGCTGTGTGTATTGATCTTTCAGTAACTTCTTCAGTCTGGAGAAGCTCGACAAAGCGCCGCGAGAAGTTTTCACGCCGGAACTACAAAAGGTAATTGTACAGACAAACTACCCCTATATATATTACATGCTCAAGAGTTAACATTGTGAAAAAGAAACGCGGATAAATACTTTTGTTAGAGATTCTTTGCGCGTATTGTGTGTAGGATCTGCTATTGCTGGAGGAACAAGAAGGATCGGTGAACTTCAAGTTCGGCGTCATCTACGCCAGAGAAGGTCAGACCACCGACGACGAGATGTTGTCGAACGGTAAGATTATTAGGAGAGATTGGATGAAAATAAACGATAGCCGTTTGACTATCGGACAATGAGGAATGGAAAATTAAATGATAATAGATAGCGTTATCGATCCTTAAGAAGCGTTTCTCATTGCTCGCAGAACGGGGCAGTCCGGGCTTTGAGAGATTCCTGGAGATCCTGGGTGAAAGGATACGGCTCAAAGGTTGGGACAAATACAGGGGTGGCTTGGACGTGAAGGGTACGTTGGGCGACATGGATATTGACAACGCAAACTCGACCTTTGCGATCAAACGCGAACTCGGAATCGCTTCTTCGTTTTTTGACACACGGGATTTAAAAATTGTTCAATTCTTTTTCTAAAATTCATTTAACAACCGATATATTTGGCGGCAAGATGTGAAATATATATTAAAAATATAAATTTAACGCAAATAAGTAAGTTATAGAAATTCAACAAGTAATCAGACAATTTGTCAAATAAGATTTTACTACGGTCTCAAGTTTTTTTATACGGTATTTAAAATATCATAAATTTGAGAATCTTAAAGAAAAAAGCTTGTAAAAGCCAACGCAAAATGTGGCGCGAAAACATAGATAAATAAACGTAAAATTTACTTTTTTTTTTTTATTTTTCTTACGAAGTTATTTTTACTTGTTTGCTTGAAGGAAACGGGATTCTCTTCTTTTATTCACAATTCTATTCGCACATTGCTTCGTTGTCTTAGGAGATATGACGGGCAAAGAAAGTTACTACACGGTCTACGCAGGCCACGAAGTGATGTATCACGTTAGCACGATGTTGCCGTATTCGAAGGATAATCCGCAACAGCTGGAAAGAAAACGACACATCGGCAACGACATCGTCAACATCATTTACACGGACGACCCATCGGTCGTGGATACATTCAACCCGAACTGCATAAGGAGCCAATTTACTCGTAAGTTAAAGAGAAAGAGATGTTAACTGTATATTGAGATAAAGCGCGTACTGGGTTCGAAAAAAAAATATCACGATAAGGTCAGAGAAGATCACGTCAAATATATATGAATCGAACTTCGCTCATTGTTATTTACATATTTATACATAAATTCATATAAAGAGCACAGGAACTACCCAGCTGACGCTGAAATATCACATAGTATGCAGTGACTCTCATTCTTCTTAAGTCTCTCTCTCTCTTCTGTTTTTACGCCCACATATTTTTCCTACTTTCTCACTATCTAACTTCAATCGATATATTATCCCATTTGACCTATCCTTCTTGTTATATATATTTATTTTACTAATAATAATTTCCAATTATAGTGCAAACATAATTCTAGAAACGGCCATTAAAAATATTCTCGTAATTATCGTTTTTTTGCTACTAATGAATTAATTAAGAAGCAGAGAGAAATGAGATAATGTAGATATATTTAAAATTATACACAATATTATTTTACGCAAATAATGTGATATACTAACATTTATAGAAAATGGTATATAAATATAAAAAATATATTATATATTTATATATATAATATCTATAATATCTATAATATATATATATATATACATATATATAGGAAAAAAGTGTTGCGTAACATGAAAGAAGATCAATTATCTTCTTATATATCAATCCACCTTCTTAGATGTGTTCGCCGTGGTAACAACCGAGGCGGACGGCAAAGGGTGGCGGGTCGCAATTTATTGTGATGAGAACGTACCTTTGTTCGGACCGAGCCTACCTTGTCCACCGGTTTTCGAAGATCCGTATAATCTTCGGGAATTTCTCCTCGTTAAATTGATCAATGGCGAAAAGGCCACCTTCGACACTCCAACGTTTTCCAGAAAGAGGGAGAGAACACTAGACGCCCTGTTGCGAGATATGTACCAGGAACATTCGCAAGAAAGCAAGAGCAACGTAAGCCACTTTGCGAAACCTGCCACTTACTTTACTCATACTTTTCTTACGAATAAAAATCACTGATCTTTCACGTAAAACATTAAACATGTTTATCAAAATGTATTTTGTTGGTAACATATTAATAATATATCAAAAAGATTGTAATGTTAAGTTTAAAAATTCGTTCGAAAAATAATTTAACAGAGTATGCTAAACCGTCGAGCACTTTCGGACGTGGTTGAGGCGCCAGGTCGACGGCGTGAAGAAACCCGCGCCGTCGAGATGGTGCGTGTCGGACAAGCCTTAAAGTTAGAGGCCATCATGCGCGGCCTCGCACCCACTTCTCTCGCCACCGTCGGTCCCCTGAAGCCCAGACCCTGGGAACCGAGATGCATCTATCCCGACTTCCCTTACGAGGTTGTATGCGGGGACGTCTGGTTGGAGAACAGATTGATTCTCGCCTCGGAGAACGGGACATTTCTCATTGAAGGTAAAGCACGTGACGCAATATGAATTAAAGAAACTCAATCGCATAAAATTGTCATGAAATGAAAAATATTATGCAATTAAGCTGTCGCAAAATAAACACAATTGAAAACTTTAGATTTTATTCTATAAATAAATGAAAACTATTATGTAATTTATACGTTAGTTTACATATGCGTTTGCCGATTCGCCTTTGATTCTTTCAGACGGACTCTCGCACAGATTGATCTTCGACGAATCGGTGCAGATCAAGCAGCTGGACGTGGTCGAACAGCACGGCATACTTCTGTTTCGCGCCGGCGACAAGGGCAAGGAGAGCAGCGTGTACGTTTTCCGATTGCGGGAGTTCGAGAGCGACGCGTCCGCCAGATGCGCCGAGCTGTTCAACAATCGCGAGAGCAACGATCACGAGAAAGACGAGGATGAGGACGACGAGGACGGCGAGGACGACGATGCCGATCGCAACGACGACGAATGCGACGGCGAGGACGACGCGGACGAGTGCGACGATTTCACGCGCGCTACCGCGAAGTTTCAACCGATGGCACGTTCACGTGCGCGCGTACGCGTTCGCGCGCCCGCTGTTAGAAGCCGGGCGCATATCAAGGAGAGAAAGCTACGACGCACGCGAGGATGTAACCTGTATAGTATCACGAGACCCGGTGGCTCGCACTTGCGTATGGTAATGTATCATTTCAAGTATCTCTTTTATTATTATTTTTTTTTTCATGCTCTCGATGAACGACCAATGAATAGAATTCAAGAATAGATCGGACAGATGTTACAAGTACAAACGATTATAAAAAACTTCGAGTTTTTCATGCAGAAATAGAAATCAATTTGTACTTTAATTGTATTCGACTGTGTACGTGTAACATGTATTACACCTACAAATCACACATTCATTAAAAATAGAATCTTGTTAAAACTTCATCGAAACAACTCTGATGCCACTGAAGAATTTAAGATCCTGGCATAAAAACGTTTTTTTTTATATAATAATTAATCAAATGTTGCGATTGTGTCACAAATATTATATATATAATAATTATTACATATTAATATATTTTAATAAAATATATTAATATGTACATTATAAATATAATTATTAATATGTATATCGTGTGTTAATTATGACTAAACTATAATTTCATCAATGTATACAACAATTGTGATGCGCGAAAAACAGTGCGTAGTCGTCAACCGCCGACTGACGATCCTCCAGTGGAAGCACAACGCAGCCTGGACTATCTGGTGCTCGTCAGCCGACACCGACACCGTCGACGGTTTTCTATTGCTGAAGGAGTTCACCGCGAGCGAGACGCCGACGTTGGTTACGATGATCGAGAGCGCCGATCCGGCGAACGAGTGGACGCTATGCTGCGGCGCTCGTAATCATTACGAGCTGATTTCCGCGTCCGGAACCTCGCGAATAGTACACCTGGACGCGACGCCTAAACCTCATTTGGTCGCGGCGTTGGATCTCCGCGAGGACGAGGAACCGGAACTGTTACTCTGTTACAACAGTAGGTCGCTCGCTGCTTTTTCTCTCTTAACACTTGTTTAATTAATTCTTTTTAATTTCGCAAGATGTGTTGTATTGCTTTCTGTTATATAAATACGCATACTTTCTCTCTTAGACACGTGTCACTTTCAAAAACTGGCGGAAGAGACCACTGCATCGACCGAGTTCGACTTCAATTGGAATTCGATGCCGATAGTAGTAGGTGCGACAATTAAAAATCTTGTAATAATAAAGCAAATTATTTTCGTGTATTAACTTGAACATATTAGTTCGACTTCTTCCTTGAGAAGAACTTTGCTTATTTGTTTATTTCTGACACAGCATGTGCCTTTCCATACGTGATCGCCTTCACTAACGACACGATGGAGATTCGACTGATAATAAACGGCAATTTGGTCCACACGATCACCATGCCCAATCTGAACTTGATCACATCGAAGAGAGACGTATTTTTCGCGACCACGGCTCCGGAATTTTTCCCGGGAAAATGCGAGCGAATCCGTCTGGACTCGAAACTCCCCGAGGAAATGCCATGCAGTCCGCCACCTCTTGCGCAAACTTCGTCCTCCTCTCGATCGAGCTTTCAAAGTAACGTGTTCTCTGACTTTTTCGCCTCTATGCAAACGTCGAAACGTCCCTTTCGATCCCTACGTCAAATATTTATCGCTTAATCATTTTGAGATATTCGCCGTATTTTTCAAGCAAGAATCTTCCTTTCGCAGACAGTCAGACCGATTGGAAACCGATAAGAATTTATCGGATACCTCTGCAAACGCTCTCGAGAAACACAACGTCCAACTGCAGTCAAAGAAGATGCCCGAGTCCCGTGGAACCGGAAATCGTTTCTGCACCACCGACCGCCAGCGACAGAACGTTTCTCAGCGTCGAAACACCTCGCGCGAGCAGATCCTGCAGCAGCAGTCCTACGCCCACACCGACCACAAATATGCCGTCGCCATGTAGAAAATAGACGTGTAGGATAATAGTTTCTTTGGCGATTGCAAATTCACTTTTTCAAAAATCATTAGACCGTGATCCGGAGATCGTGAGAATAAACCGACCGCACGTACCTGATTCACGTCCTTGTACAAGAAAAACAAATCGTGAAAATCTTCTGTCATTGTTATAAGCTGTTAGCGCGCGTTCGCGTGATATTGTGCACTTTGAATGCAAACGCGACGCGGCACAAATTGCATATTTAACTAGACTTCAATGAGACAGACATTACATTAATGCCTTAATTACGGGCGCTTGTACTGTAAATGTTATATTACGTTTTTCGACTTTTGAGAGAGTTTTTCAATATTTTCAATTATTAATTTACTTTTAATTAATTCTTTATAACACAAACTGATTGTGCTTGCAATATAAATATACCGTATTTTCTAAAGTTCCGAGTTTCGTTGATTTCTTATCAACGAAACTCTTTTATCAAAAACTGAGAAACTTATTTAAAAAAAATCAAAATGACGTGATTTTCCGTCGCGTAGTTCGTAATTAAGGATTTAATGACGTCAGAAGAAAACGACGTTACAGACACTCTTCGCTTCTGGATTTTTTAAACTGAATATTGCATATTGTATGGTTCCTCATTGTTGTGGAAATCAAAAAAAAGAAATAATAATGGAATTTACGCTATTATAATTGTAATATAGTCAACGCAGAAAAATGAGATTCTGACGCGTGATCGGACACCGTGACTCAAATTTTAAAAACGCACCTATATATAAATATATATATATATATATATATAATATGTATGTATGATGCGGGCATTTTTTGAGATGCGTGTTGGCTTGTGCGCGATGAATCACACAATTCTTCGAATACAAAGAGGGAGTATGCGAGAAATGTTGTCGGAGGCGATCGCATGTGCCGATCGATTTCCGAGGATCAAGATTGTTGGCTGCGCCGCCGCGTATCTCCAGGAAGACTTACTTTTATTTAGAAAGTATACATTTCGAAAATGTGAATGAATATACACGATGTATATGCGTCATGTATATATATATATATATTATATATACTATATATAAAAATGTACACGATAACAAAAATAAAATATATGTTACCGTTACATTTCCAACAAGAGGGTAAGTATTTTTTTTCACTCCTTTGTTTTTTTTTCGTTTTTATTGCATTTTTCCTTTATTATCAATCGCGATCGCAGTAAGATGTTATTATAGATAATACGAGTGTGCTCTATAAATATCCCCACCTGTTTTTTCATATCTCTTGTTTCGCACAAATGCACGTCGCGCCAATCTATCAGGAAATTATTACTTTTCTTAAAATAAGTTTCATGGAATAAGTTTCAACGCGCTGATTTGTCATTGTCGTATTCAGATCCGAGATAACGATAAGAGATTTGCTTGGAAACGTGTACATCCTTGTTAGATTTCTTGAAATCCACGATAATGAAAACTTATAAAAAAACAACAAGATTCGTTGTTTACTGAATGATCTTCACCTATTTTGTCCGATTATACGTAAGATTTTTTTTTTTCACGGTCTTCACAAGTTTACGCCAAGGAAAAGAATTTATAATCTCGATCTCTCTCCACGAAAAAAATCTCGGCCAAACTTGAATCGTGACACACGAGTTTTGCCTGACACGCGCGTTTCACGTTGCAAATCTGTCAAATATATTCGCTTGATACTTGATTTTGATACAAATTATAAAACATTACTTGTCATTCTTCTCGAGAGAGAGACAAATTCTTTTGTAGAATAAAAAAATATGCCCGAATCAATTAACTCATTGTTCTCGCAAACTTGCGTTTAAATGTTAAAATGGATTTTTTTAAATATAACAGAGCTTGTGTATATGTATATAATACGTAAGAGTATATTATACTTCTCTCACTACGTCCTACGATTATTGAAAAAACGATATGAAACAATTTTCATCCTAAAGAGAGTTGCGTTATCGTTTATCGTGAACGCGATAAACGACATTAGAGTTAATCGCGAACGTGTGGGACGCGTTATCACGCAAAACTTTCCATTTTCAAGCTGATTGCTATTACGCGGAACGTATACACGTAACTCGACATTCCAACGCGGGAAGGCTCCGCGCGCAACCAGTTCGAACGCCATATCGAACGGGTCGAACGCCGCGAGGAGCCTCGTCGAGATAGTGGTCGAGACTCGTTGCGTTCGAAGCGACCGTCGGGGGTGTCGCCATCGCGCGCCGTTGTACTGTACTATTCACGTCGACTTCGCGGCAGCACGGTCACCGTAAGTTGAAGCGAGACAGAGAGAGAGAAAGAGAGGACACGTTACGACAGAGCAAGCGAGACGAAGATGCAGGTATGAGGGCCACACACGGAAGGTTGTCGCGGAGAGAGAGAGAGAAAGAGAGCGAGACGGGAGGAGAGAGAGAGAAAAGAGAAAAGAGAGACAGTCGAGCGCGAACTCGTGGTGTGTGGAGGTGCCACTGCCAGCGGAGACGGAGGTGGCCCGTGTCTGTAGCTACCCGTGACCGCCCGTGGCTCGTGTTGTAACTCGTCGCTGTTGTAACGTGACGCGAAAGGTGCGTGCACGCGTCCCGGGTTTATTCGCCCGTTACCTCGTTGTCGAGAGCCCGCGGCCCGACACCGCGCGCGTCCACCGGGAGCAGCAGCGTGAGGTGCCCTCCGCCGCCGCCGCCGCCGCCGCCGCCGTCATCGTCGTCGTCGTCGTCGTCTCTCTTCCTCGCTCTCCTCTCTTTCCTCGTTTGCTCTCTGTTTCTCGTTTTTTTTTCGCGCTCTCGCTTTTTCTCTCTCTCTCTCCCGTGCCACGCGAGTGCGATCGGTGCAGCAGTGTCTTAAGCCAGTGCGACGTGCGACGTTCTCACTCGCGGATCTCGCGCTACGGATTGCTTCGCGCTGTGCTCGCGCGATATGATAGGTGTCCCGACACGGTGCCGCGCGCACGTTATCATTGCGAAAAGACTGTCAGGAGTGCCTTAACTAACAAAAACTTCTCCGTAACCCGCCTCGGTTACGACACGACTATCGTTTACCGTTAATGTCACAGCGAGGACCTCGCGTGGGGAAAGTGAGAGAGGCGCCGCGGCGCCCCTCGCGACAATAAGGTAAGGACAATAAGGATATAATTTTGCGCCCGGTGTAAACGACGGTAGCATGCAACAATCGGGGAATCCTGCTCGAGGAACGCGAAAGCGGTGCAACGGAGGTTATGTTTCCCGATGACCCCTCGACTCCGTTCTCGCGTCTCCTCGCCTGTTCCTCTCTTCCCCTTCTCCCAACCCTCTCCTGTGTGTGTGTCCTTCCCCTCCCCCCAGCCTAGCCCTCCTAGCGCTCTCTTTCTCTTCGCGTCCTTCTCGCTCTCCTCCCTTCTCCTCTCTCTTTCTCCTTTCGCGTATGTACTTTGTTCTCTCTTCTCGCTCTCTCTTTCGCATTCTTTTTCACGTAGACGTCACAGCGGAGACGCGCGATGTTATACCCCCTAAAAAAAAAAAAAATAGAGATTCGCGACTTGCGCGATCGCGATTCGCACACCTGGTGCAGCGGATTTGTCCGCTGCACCGGACCGTGCACATTCGATTACGTTCTTTTTCTATTTCCCCACGACAGTTGGAGTCGCGAGTCTGGTTACGTGTTGGAGGACGTACGTGTGTATATCTAGTTTACACATCTACGTGCGTCTACGCGACAGTCGGTTTCGTAATCTCTCGATATGAGTTTCACACGAACTGTCAGCTGTCAGCCGCCATAGTGTTGTGCCACCTGTCTGAAAACTGAATGCGCGCGTGCGTGCTTGCTGTTTCTCTCTCTTAGGTCTTCTCTCTCTCTTTCTCTCTTATTCATATTTTTCACGTAGTTTTGTCCCATTGATACATTTTGTCATGTGACATAACATTGTGTGCGCTATTTTACTTGGTGCACTTAAGAGGATTTATCCCGTGGCGCTGAATAAATAATACTTTATCTCTCTCTCTCATTCTTTTTTTCATCTCTTTTCGCTCTTCTCTACGTTGCACATACGTTTCTCTTCTCCGTATTTTTTTCGCTCTTGAAACGTCAAATCGACTTCACCGAATGAAGCTCTTCACGTTTGGGTCGTTTAGGGTTAGAGCGTGGATTTCCTTCGAGAAAGGCCACGCGATCAGAAAACAATTGGAGCGCGCTAGACTGACGAGTAGAGAGAAGGCTTGTTGATATTTCGGCGCGCAAGCTTTCTGGCATGACAGCGCGACCGGCCTTGAGCCCCTCCTTCTTCCACGTGATCCCTCCCCCTCTCTTTCTTCCTCTCTACTGTCTTCGTCTGTGTATCCCTACTATAGGCACTGCACGATACTACTGTGACGATACTCTATGGACCAGTGACGCTCAACACTGGCCAGGCACTGTGTCGGTCTCATTAAGATTTTCTCTCGAAAACTTGCTCTTGCTTCTCTTTTTCTTACCTTTGCTTCGGACCGTGACACAAACTTCATCATCTTGATTTTACTCCCAAAAAAAGATTTGTGGCAATCCTCCGAAATTTTATTATCAAAAAAATCTCTCACAACGCAACTTAAGAAACATGTAAACCTAATCGTTATGTAATCAGGTTTTATTTTCACGAGAGTGAAATTTTTGAAGATGTGAGAGAGAAGGAAAAATCTCTCAAGAAGAATTAGACATTTTTCACGTGTCCGCTAACAATTGCTCGAAATTATTTATTTCTTGAAAGTTATTTGTCCAGCAAAAATTAATTTCTTAAAGCGCACAGCAGTACGACAGTCCGAGCAAAAGCTGAATTTAGAGAAAAAGTTGTTAAATACACACAGTAGAAAAGAAAACTATGAGAATAAAATGATCAAGAATGAGATAATAAATAAGTTTAGAGCCGAGGTTACGATTATCCTCGTCGCAAAATTGTGGAAAGTCACACGTTTCAGCGATTGAACTTGCGGACAACTTTGCGCCCTGATAGAAAATCAGCCTGAGAAACTCAGCTTTTGCTACTCTACACAGTATGATTTAACGTTGTTCCAAAGAGTCGAGAGGTGTTAAATTTAAAAGATTTCACGAAGAGAAGCAGAGATGAATCATGAAGAAATGATTCCGAACGTTTCCGCTAGAAATCGCGATCGAAAGTCGATTTCATGAATGATACATCCTCGAGATCCGTAAGATTTACGGAGATTAAGGGGAAAAGAGAGCTTTTACCTCGACGAGGCATCACTGCTCTTTACAAACCGCGAGTCCCGCTCCGTTCCCTTTCGTTCTCTCTTCACTCCCTCTTTCTCTTTCTCTCTATCTCTTTTTCTCTCTCTCTCTTTTTCTCCTTGGATCCCGAACCCAATCTCGTCTCATCTCGACGCGTCTTGTTCGGAGCGCGCTCAGGTCCTCCTCTTCTCCTTTCTCTCGCGCGCGCACGCGGACGCGCGAAATCGGCGTCGAGCGGGCGTTTCTCAAGGTAGAAAAGTAAGTGACCGAGAGCAAACCAGAAGAAATCGTGAACGTGTTAAAGCCGCTGCTTGGGAGCCTGGCCTGGCCTGAGTTCGGCGGCGATTGAAGGAGCCATCGCGCGGAGAGAGGAGAGGAGATCGGGGGCGAGAGAGGACGGGGAGAGGTAGGGCGAGAAAATCGCTTGTTTCGTTCTTGCTCGCTCGCTCGCTCGCTCGCTCGTCGCAGCGGCGGAGAGAAAATGAAACGGGAACGAATGAACGGACGGGCGTTAGCCTGTAGCGGTATACGTGCGCACGCCAGAGCGATCGCGACAATAGTATCGGGTACCATTTGCGGGTCGCGGCCGAGGCGACACGACGCTTCATGAACGCGCTGGCTGTTTTCTCTCTTTCTCTCTCTCTTTCTCCTTGTCTCTCGTCTCGGATGTGCCGAGATCGAGCACTCCACCTTGATGACTCCACCTACATCATACGGTAGAACACTCCGTATGTCGTGCCTTGCCTTTCGCTTCGCTGTATACGGGGTGTCCCAGAATTGACCGAACAACATCCAGAAAATTTAAACGTAGTGTTACACCCGGCGAGTTTCTTGCATCTGATTTTTTCCTTTGAGAAAAATTAAAATAGCACACGAGTCTCTTATTTTAAAAATTACCGTGCGTTTATGTAATCACGACTGTAAGAAACACTCTTCTGTTCACTTGTGAAAATGAGTCATTCGCGGTCTGTCATCATAGTAATTATTGGTTGTTCTGCTTGTTTGTACTGTCATACGAGTTTAAAACCTATGTGCGGCACATTTCCCGTTTTTTTTTTTTTCAGTAATTGAGTAAAGTTTCATTAAAAAAAAAAAAAACTGATGTTAATCATCACGCGGGAATGTACAATACATGATTCCGTTCGCATCGATGCGTGTTTTTCTTTTACATCGTTTCCTTTCCGGGTGGATTATGATTTGAGCGTGCAATTTGTCTAAACTCTTAAACTCTCACGTCGATTCAGCCCTTCGGTCGCGAGTTATCGCGTTTCGCCGCGGCAGGATGAGTCGCGCTAACGTCCTTCAACAGGAAAAAGAACGCGCGTCTGATTAGATTAAACGCGCTCTACAACACAACTCGCGCCTCTCTCGCGTTTTGCATCTGTACATGTTACATGCATATGCGCGCCTCGCGAAACCACCACCACGAGGCCAGTGTGCGAGTGAAACGGCGAAAGTTCGCTCATTGCACCCTCGTTTATGTGACCGCCGTTTTTTTCCTTACCGCTAGAATAATACGAAAGGTCACGGAACGCTTAGAAGAACTTTCTCTGCGTTTGTGTGGTTGGTCGTGTTAGACTCGCGTGCCAAGTAAAACTATATTTATCGCGCCGACACGCCGTGCGTTCTCTCCTTTTCCAAACTACGATTCGCACGAGGAATCGATTCGATCCGCTTATCCATTTAAGTAGAATAGAAATATTTCACAACGACAGATGCGAAATTTCACGATGCTCAGGTAACTTCTCAACGCGCGTCGTTCCTCTCGACGGAGAACTTCCTCTTCCCGTCGTTCAGTTCAGGAAAAACATGTCTTTTAAAATTTAAATTTTTCTCGTTGAAAAACGAAAACGTATTTTAGAGACGTATAAGATTTGGCGTGAAGTAAGTTTTTAAAGTAAAATTACTTTTTTTTTCACAAGTGCGAAAAAAAATCGCACGGCGAAGAAGAGCTTTTATGAATTCTTCGCTTAATTATTTCACGCATTTTCTAAAAAGAAAACTTCAGAATTTCTCATCCGATGTTCTTAAAGTAAATGCGAGTGAAGAGCAAATCTTTTATCAGAAAAAAAACACTAGATTGTTTCGGAAAAAAAATTAATAGCTGCAGCAATTTGTTTCAAAACAATTCTTTCTACGCCTCATCAAACGCGGAAAATGACGTAAGCGCTCTTAAACGTCGATTTATTGGTGTTGGTGATCATTACGATCGTTTGCCAGTACCAGTCTTACGATGTAATACGTACACACGTATTACGTTTTCCTGAACAAAACTAAATAGCGATTACGCAGCCCGTCTACGAGCCTGCGTGAGCTTACATAAGGGAACAACATCAGTCGCTAACAGCTGACGTAAAAGACAAAAAAAAAAAAAAAAAAGACCAAAAGAAAAAAAAAGAAGAAATCGGAGATATCTTTCGCACGCTCACGAAAAATCACCTGCTTTATTAATAAGTCAGCTCTCGGGAAATTAATTATCGTCGTGCAACATTGCCGGTGCGAATGTCCGTTCGAACAGCACCGAGAGAGATTGACGCTTCAATAATTCATAAATCCGCGAACACGTCTGTCAGTTAATCCGAGTTTTTGCCAAGGCATGACGTACACACAGTCGGCTCCCGGACATCCCTCGAGAGAGTTCAGTGGCGTGTGTGAGCAAAAGTTTACGGTGGTGACGGCAAAACGGGCAGCGACGGCGACAACGGGTCTATCCGCGTTCGCGACCGTGTCTCTCTCTTTCTCTCTCTCTCTCTCTTTCTCTTCGGGTAATCGCTACTCCAGATTGCGCAAGCACCTTTGGCGCGATCTTATCGTGTCGGTTGCAGCGTACACCGCACATGCATGTATGTACGTGCACGCATTTATGCGCCTGTCACGTATGTGCGCGCTCATGTCCCCACGGGCTGGTGTGCGCCGCCGGACAAACACACACATGTATAAAATATTACAATCTTTACGCTCCATGTGTGTGTGTGTGAACAAAAAAGAACAGCGTGAATATGTGAAGGGCGGAATGAGAGAAGAGAAACGAAGTATGTGCTGGAAACTCCTTGAAACAACGCGGATAGGCCTAGCGCAACTTATGAATATTGATGAATCTTACCCGACACACACACACACACACACACCGGCCTGACCGCGCCTCGATCGCTCGTTTCCATTCGAGAACGATCATCTTCCTCTTCAATCCACTCACCGGTTCATTGCTTTTCGGCGAATAACCGCGTGTCGGGCTGTCGTCCCGTTTCATTCCACTTGTTTCTCGTCGTGATAAAAATGTTGTTGGTCTATTCTTTTTATTGCTTGCTATTTTATCTCATTAGAGACCGTATGCTTCGTATTGGAAGAGAGAATCCGTGTGTTCGTAGGTATTCTAAAATTTTCTTGAAAAGTAATCAAAGCAATCGAGAAATAAAATGACTGCGTTCAGCAGAACAAGTTGTAGCAATCGATTGGCTTTTACTTTTGGACAAATCAACAACATCGACAAAGCGACAACTCAACGTTCTGCTGAACGCGGCCGATTATTAGATCGAGATTGTCACAATTCGAGCAGAAAAGAGATCAGAAGCTTGATCTCATTCCTGAGTTGTTTGAGGGAGACATCGCGGATGAGACTTTCAAACGGTTAAACGCTTAAGCGTATGTCTCCGTCACATGAGTATTTCTCCAGCATTTTCCTGTAATGCGCGCGGTCAGCCTCGCGGTTTCACATTTTAATGAATTTACGCTTCGGCGCGACGACGTAACGCGAGCGACCTTATTCTCCCGCACGATATCTCCAAGAGAGGAGGTAATATTAGACGAATGACGCGACACAATCCGCCGTATCGGCGTCCATAAAACGCCTCTTCCCACGCGTGCTCATAGTTCGCGTGGAAAATGCTTTGAGCCAAGGCTCTCGCCCGGAATCACCTTTGCGTTGTAACGCAACGTCTGCTGAACACGCTCCTCTCCCGTACGTTCTCCGAGGCTCGACCATTTGCAAAACGTCCGCGAAAAAAAATGACGCCGAAATGACGTCGAACTTTTCTTTAACCTCCGACGCGACAACGAGAAAAATGGATTTTGGGGAATAATTTAATTTTCCGCGCGCGCGAGTCTTCTCAAAAAGACAGAAGTTGCGACTCACTTGCCGATAATTGTCCAAGCACGTTTCTCGCAAATCGCTGACGTTTCCTTCAAGAATGTGAATTTTCCTCCAACATTTTCCCTCGAATGATTACTGCGAGTGAGCGGTGTGTTTAAAACGCTTCATCCTTCACTCTCCTTTTGATTACTTATCTATTTCGTGCAACACTGTTAATAAGTACAAAACAATTTGGTACAAAACAATTTGTGTCATTATCGACACGACAATGGGGAAAAGTGAGATAACGAATATGATAATATTATGTCGTCAACATAATATTATCGCAACAATGTCACGACCGTCTAAACGCAGCTTCAGATAGCAGGGTGTTTTCACGCTTCGAGAACGGCCTTTAACGTTATTAGTCATATCCAGATAGAAACAATTTACTTACTTTGAAACGCCTATAGTGAACGTATGTAATGAATTATAATAGATAGACATATCTAACAGCATCCTTAATTTTTTTTTCTTCGAGAATAGAGAATAGGTGATTTATTTCTCTCGAAGACCGTTTTTTCATTTCTCCCGTTCTTTTTCTCCCCAAGACAAGAATTATAAATTATTTCTCACGTATCCGCAATTATGGAATTACGCGATCATTTAAATTCCTACCGTGGCGTTTTGCCGGGGGGCGTTTAAAAGTCTATACTGGCAGGAATATATTCGGACTAATATAATTTACATACACAGCGTATTTTTTTGCTGGTCGTATGACTATAACTAATCTCTTACCAGTCTAGAAAATTTGTTTTTTTTCTGTGTAGTCATTTTAAGCAACACTATTTTTAAAATTACGTTCATTATCGGCACGCTGTTTAATAAAGCTGTACATCATTGCGCCGCGAAAATGTCCGAAAATAGATTTGAATTTTAATCGCTCGTTTTGTGCATGTATGACAAAAATCTACACATCCATAATCTAAGAGAGGCGCAGTACAATCTGGATTTCTCCGAAGAGAAGTGTGAGATTTAACAGTTTTGCGCGTAGAGAGAGAGGGAAATAGCAGTAGCAATTATCGGAAATGTAAAATCGCAATCGTCAATCGTCCGGTTAAAACTAAGGTATTATAAGGTGCCAATCACACACACCGCGTATGTTTTATTCTATGAAAAGGAAACGCGTGCTGTGCACAAGCGGCGCAAAGGCGGTAGCCGCGTGATTGTGAACCGGTTTTCGATGCCACTCAAAAATGCTCCTCTCCGCGGTCGATAATAATTTTAATCGACACCCAGGCCAGACCGTCCGGCTGGGCGCGGGGCTTGACTGGCTGTCCTTCTCGCGTTTACACACGCTCTCTCACGCTCGTGCGTGCATTCGCGAGAGAGATGTCGAAGATATGCGCTTGTGGCCGACCGGGGGCCCCCGCTTGACAAGGCACACTCTGGCCCGGGTGAAAGGAAAACGCGCCTACTACCTTCGGAGACAGAAGTAGAAGAATTCCGCGAGTGAAGGCCTCTCTCGTTGATGTGCACGAACAGAAGTTTGATTACACGCGGTGCTTTTACGAAATAACGACCCGAGCAACTTTGCAACCAAAAAAATCAAGATGCAACTTGCAGCACTTAAACAGAAAAAACATTTTTTATTTTCTCTCGCTCTTTAAAATTAGCGAAACAGTTACATCAGCTGTAAAGTCTCTGTCTTGAAGTAGAAGAGTTGAATTTAAGTTTGATTTACAAATTCCCCTAGCGCCAGCTTAATTTGACGCGCTCCCCGTTGTTTGTCTGGTTGCTGATTATTTTCTAAATGTGCGGAAGAATGAATGTACTTTTAACGCAACACTTATCTTACACATCGCGCTCCGCAATATATAGAGTTATAAAATGTTTGCAAAAGGTACGGGATAACACCGGTGTAATCGTGCTCTATCGCGATCGGCGTCGACTATCGCGTTAAAATGCTCCGAGAAATAGAACAAGCAGGAACAAGCCGCACACACGTTACAGACGAGGAAAACCACTCTGGTTCGAGATACCGTTTTATTTCGTATGCAACGCACTGTGCTGAACTCGCACGATCAGCACTATTTCTCGCAATCGTCATTAAAAGGAGATTATTCTCTTAATTAAACGATGCTATCGAGGAAGATGTTGTTGAAGAGAGAAAATATCTTGAAAAAAGAAAAAAAAATACGATAGGAAAATTATCTGTTCGCAATTGAACTTAATCCAACGGTACAAATGAGAGAAAACGCTGTGTGTTAGAAACGTCGCGATAAAACGTGGTATTTAATATATTTGCGATGATAATGAAATGTAATGATTGACGCCCCATTTTCATGTGTTGAAAATCTTTGATGAGCAGCGATGCCACAGCTTAAAATATTGCAATACAACGTAACATTGTGCGCTATTATATTGTTTCGTTTTGCTGAATGCTCATCAGAGATGTGCAAGATTTAAATGTATCTTATTGAATAAACTTGCGAAATGGAAATTAAAGATCTGTGTAGAATTGCAACTTCTTTCTCATGTTATATAGTTTTCTCTGTGTGTTACATGTCGATGTGTGTGTGTGTTTTTTTAATTCTATTTTATTAAGTTTAAACAATTTCTCTCATAACACATAAAATTCCATTGACTTTCTTCAGATTCAATGGAAAAGGACAATATATTTTTCTTTTACAAAAAAATATATTTATTAAAAATATATATTAATTGCAACAGGAAAAATCGGACGCGTTCAATGACTTCAGCCGTTGAAGTCGCTCGATAGTCCAAAAGGTCTGAGGCGCGCGAGGCAATCACGATTCCGGCATGTCAGCTCGTTGCACGCGAACGTTACACTTGGCCGGCGTGTTTCCTCATCGGGAACCGAGGAGGTCTAACGTAACAGACACATATATATACAGTATATATATGTGTGTGTGTACGTCGACATGCGGAGCGTCGCGTCTTTCACGGTCATTTCGCGGTGCTGCCAATCGGGGACTCTGTTCGCGACCCGCTTAAAATAGAGCCGCCGTATACTCGGTAGGTCGTCGATCCCTCTTCCGCGTCACCTGCCATACCGCTGCGCCTGCTGCAACTCGTGTCAAGACACCAGGAGCCGACGACGACGACGAGCGCGCGCGTGCATCGGGCGCAACCACTGTCGCTCCGAGTTCGCCCGTCGATGTCAAGAAACGGCACCGATCGAACGGTCATTGACTAAAGGCTTCGACGGTAAATAACCTTACACCCGTTACTATATAGACGCGCGTCTTTATATATCGCGCTTCTTTTATACATATACATACGAGACGATGCTCGCGAGCCAAGAGTTTTTTGACAGGCGGTCTCGACGATGAGACACATGAATGAGATTTATCAAAATTTTTTTACGGTACTCCGACCTATTTAAAAAATTAGTTACATTTAATCGCGAGAATTGACACGACGACTTTTCCGGCTGCAAAGTTTATCGGCCGTTTATCTCTTTGTGCGCCAATTAGCGATATCTTGCGAGTCACAATTGATTCGCAGCAATTAATTATTATCAATAATTACCACGGTTACGATTAATATTTTGCCAATATGGAAAAAAAAGAAGAAGGTCAAGATAAAAAAATAAAATTATATTGCTCGAGCTTGATCTTTTATTTATTTATCTTGTCTTGTTATTACTGCGAGCGTCTTCCTTTGACTTTGTTTAAAGAAGAAGGTCGTTTACTTTTCGAAATTTGTATTTTTGTTCACAATGTTATGTGTTCTTTGATACTACGGCTCTCTCTCTCTCTCTCTTTCCTTCCCGAGCCGGTGTCGTTACGCGTTTTGATAAAGCCCGATCGTGTATCGTGGCGCGGAGGTCGGCGCTTTGTTCGCGGGCCTGCTACGTCAGACAAAACGGATATCGTACGGTCGAGTAAAACGAGGAGATCCCACGGCCAACTTGCACATTTTATAATGAGCTTGCTGCTGATTCGCTGCAAAAAGAGAGAAAAAAAAACAAAAAAGAAAGAGAGGTGCAACGCAGAGCAGAAAATGGACTTGTAAAGAGCGCGCGTAAAGGAGGAACTGGGCTTAGCAAATTTCTCTGTAACTACATTTACGGTTATCAGGTTATCACTCTCCTCCGCGCGTGATTCATTTTTATCTCCTTCCCGATCTTTCTTTGTTGTGACGCGTAAATCCAGGGAAGATGTTTAAGAAAAATTATAAAATGTAATTCGTACAACGCGTAACATAAGAAACAAGCAAAAAAACAAACAATCATTTACACACAATCTAACTTGCACTTAAAAATGTTACCTTTACAATTTTATAATTTATGTGTAATATGTGTAATTCGTAATTATATGTAATATATTATAAAACGGGCGGAGTATACGACAGGCGTTAACACACGCGGCGATTGTCGCGTGATATGATAGAGTACGGATCGCTTACGTTACGTCTCACAGTTCGGCAACGGTGACATATTTGTGTTTTTAGCTATTATTCCGGAACAACGGTAACAAACTATCTTACGGCAACATAAAGAACACAAAAGGCAGCAGGGCGGTCTCTCCTGCGGCCTACCTGTCGAAGCAGCGGCGGCGGTGGTGGACCAGAGAGCGCGTTTCTCTCGGTTCTCTCTTTCTCTCTTTCTTTCTCTTGGCAAGCCGCCGCTTCCTCCTATCGTCCTTACGCAATGTCACTGACCCGAGTCCGTATCTCGATGCACAAGAATAAGGAGGAGCAGGAGGCGGAGAGATAGAAGGAGAGGAGAAGAGAGCAGAAGAGAGGGACGGAAAGAAGGCACGAGAGATTCCATCGTCGTAGTCATCGTTTGTCGTCACCCACGGCTAGGCTGCCGCGCCGACGACGACGCGGAGACGCCGACAGACAGTTGTGAGAGATCGGCGGCAGTACATAGTAGTGAGACGGCAAAAGGATCGAGGGGGAAAAAAAAAAGAAGCGCAATAGCGTTGCGCCGGTGCAACGATAGCGCGGGGCTCTACGCGGCTTGGTCCGCGGCTCGTCCCCCGGTCCGGCTCTCCTCCTCGACACGGCGCGACGCAACGCGACCGCGATGCTCCCGGAGTGGGGAGAGAAGACCTTGAGCCTCGTCACGTGACCCCAAAGGTGCATAGGAGCCGGGTAGGGCGGCTCATGGAGGGCCTTGAACTTACCGCCGACGTCGTCCGAGGCGGCGTCGTAACTATCGCGCGCGCACGCTTGCGTTCCCAAGTGGAAAAAAAAAAGACTAGCGAAGAAAGAAGAAGAAGAAGAAGAGAGAGAAAGAA